>JAPDSC010036683.1:932380-968456 GCA_026290005.1 Latrodectus geometricus
TATTATCATTTTTGTTTCTTTTTAAACCATTTTTCAATTCAGCAACTCTTAGATCATTCTGGTCATTCTTTGCACACAATGGCAAATTTGACTAGAATCTATTGTATTTTATTGAAGAGAGAAAAGCAACATTTCATTAACATAAGTGAATTAAATCTATGAGAACAAACCGCTGAAATATATGTGTGAGAGTACTTGTAGAGGGGTTCAAGAATTAATAGGTAGATGATTTATTCAAATGTTTATTACATAATAATTTATGCATATTACTAATTAATTTAGACAAATTAATATATGTATAGTAGGTGTAAGTTAACATGTTGTAAACATATCTAAATAAATTGTCTACTTTTAACTTTTGGAAATATTTAATAAATTAATTTGATTGCAATATTTATGATAGTTTATATTATTTTTATATTGAATTAGATTCTCTCAGGGTAATTGATTATATAAAACAATTTAACTTAAATTAAAAAAAAGAAACGTTAATTTATTTATTTTTACTTCGAACTTTTTCAAAATAGATCTGTCAACTGAACTACAAAAATACGAGTAACATTGTTAAAACTTGAAGGTAGTGTATTTTCATGTATCAAGAAATCTTTTCCTAATACCTACTGAACTGATTGACGTTTGGCAGAACACTTTTCACACGATGTTCCTTAAATAGACGCTGCTATCTCAGCTAAGAAAACAGCACTCAACAAACTTTTTTATTTTGCCGAGGAAACGTTAATGGTTTTAAAATACATGAAGCCACTGATATAAAAACTGATGTTAATTATAGTTTTAAAACTATTCCATATATATATATATATATATATTCACAACATTATTTTACATTTCAGCATCATTTGGTGAATACAGAGGCAGATATATTATAATGAAGTTTAAATTTTATCTTCGTTTTTAATGCATTTTATTGTTTATATAACTTCACCATAAAAATTCAACTATAGAAGAATATTTACAACCATATGATTTTGATTTTATTTTAATGAAAATATATAATAAAGAAAAATCATTTTAGTATTATTATAAGGAGGTCATTTATATTTTCTCCAATTTACATAAAGTTATTTTCGCAAATTAAAGAAATATAGATTTTATGTTCCGTTTTTTTCAGTAGAAATATGTGCTACTATTGATAAATAAGAATGTCTAATATTCAGTGAAATATTAAACAAAATGTAATTAAATTACAGTCTATCAAACTACATCAAAATGTTTCTGTTTGACAGCTTAATCATGTACATTATTTAAAATAATATTGCATACATTTTGATTTGGTGCAATATTTAATAATACATTAAACTATAGCAAAAGCAGTTTTTCTTCTTTTACTCTTTCTTGAAAATTTAAATTTAAGTTGAAAATTGGTTGTATTTTTAGAAAGAGTGTTTTGTAAGATTTTTGGAATATGTATAATTGAGCTATGACAAATTTTATTCCTGAACACGGCAAATAAAAATTTTTAAAGTTGCTTATCACACAAAACTAAAGAAGGAATTTCAATCATTAAAATTTTTCTGCAGAAATATAATTAAATCAAATCAACACACAAATACAGTTATAACAATTATATTTTTAGTGTGATATTGTTTTTATCAAAAATAATGAACATATTACTGAAATACAATAAAAAAACTATTCATTAACGAGAAATATTGATTTGCTTGCTTATCTAAATGCAAACTTTAATGTCATAACTACCAATAAAAAAGCCATTAATTATAAACTCGGAAGAGATATTGAATAATAGCAATCATTAAGGGTAAAAAAAATAATAGAAATTTTTCCAATATTCATTATTGCTTTACACAAACATGCATAATTGAGATAAAATTTTACAAGGAATTAATATCAATTGTAGCAAAAAAATATGACTGTAGTCTTCCTTAAATGTAATTTTTCTTTAGCTCCAAGTTATTTTTCATTTTCTTACATGATGTATCATTAAATACAAGGAGATATAGTACTCTAGAAGATCATATCATGATGTTAACATTAATGATATTTGTGTATACCAACATAGCTGGAAAGAGAGACATTGTAACAGTATATATATATATCCTTCAAAAATTATTCAATTATTTCTCTGCGTAACCACATTCATTTTCAATGTCGGAAGTAAAAATATTCTATACTCTCACACTATTACTCGTTATTAGACGTTTATTTCCACACTAGCACAGTTAGTTTAACATATTAACCATTAATTTTGATATCCGTTTAATTTGCGTAAGCAATCGGTTTTAAAATTTGAAGCTCATAAGTAAGTGATCGTTATGAAATTTTTGACTTGGGATAGATCAAATGGATATTCAGATGAATTGTGTTAACTGTCTAACAATTGTTCTTAAGAATTCTAGAATAATTCAGGGGATACTCTTTGCCCATAAATTTCTAATTTTTTTAAAAAATATGAACTAATTTTACGAAATTTGTCTAGAATTTTCAAATTTATAAGTGGGCTAACAATTCACTCTCTTAAAAGTCCCTTAATTATTTTTATATATTGATGCTAAAGCGATGTTTTCTTGTTAACATATATATTGCAGCACTTATAAATGACTTACATGGCTTTTGTTTTGATTTTTAAGCATTCTACCACTTTGGGAAGAATAAAGAATATTTTATTATTTATTTTTTATGTCACTCAAATTTATTCATTTAAAAGTAGAAAATTTTATTTTGCTTAACTTTGCTCTAAATATATCATAAACAAAATTTATCTAAACACTACATAATTAATCTATTGATTTATGGTTTTAACTAGTATTTTCTGCAGTTTTTAATTAATAAATTTCTGATTTATGAATAAATTGACCATCATATTTATATTCGGCAGTATTGACTGAACAATATGCATTTAAAAAAATGAAAAGAAGGAATGAATCCTTATCCGATATCACAAGTAAAATTTCAATTTCTTTACTTTCCTCATTTAACATTAAAAGTTATAAGCATCATTAATAGTTTGATTTTTTCTTCAATGTAAAAGGAGGTGAAATACATAATTACTATTTCATATAACAATACACAACAGATTACTGAAAATTATTCATGATATTTAAAAGTTGCAACGGAAAAGACTCTAAAAATAATTATTATTGTATGATTTAAATAGATATGAGCTGTTGATAGTTGCTAAAAACCAGTTTTCAAACATTATCTATCAGCAAGTGGCCAAGTTATTACTCATACAAATTATACATTCCAATATTTTTCTAAGGCACAACTTAATCAATCTGGAATTATATTCAAATCCAAATAAAGTGGTCTATTAGCAGATAAAGTTTAAGTTGATATTTTATATTGTTTTCACATTAAAGAAGCATTTTATATCTGATGCAAGTCAATACAATATTCAGTATTAAAATTGTTGTTGCACCAGCATTCAGCCCTATACCTAGCCCTGAGCTGAACTATCAGTTAGATGGAATCAGCCAGAAACAAAAAACTAAAATCGTAATTTAGTTGTAGGGACCGAACAGAAGACTTCCAATCCTACTACCCCCAGAAGTATCATTTCGCTTGGAGGTCATTGAGACTATGGAATATTTTTAGCACGAGACTGCTGCTTTTAGTGAACACGGATCTTCAGTTAAGGCATGATTCGAGCTTACTACCAGCCAGATCACCTTGGCATCCGCATTAAAATTCAGAAAGGAACAGACTCATCAGAAACATCAAGTAATCATCAGTAACATCAGAAAGGAATTCTATAAAATGAGAGAAAATTGCATATGCTTTGGTATAATCGATATAAATATGTGATAAAAATTTGTATAACTGAGAAATTCATGGTGATTTTCAAACATTGTTATATGCCATTTCTAGCAAAAAGATGTAATTTTTGCTTAAATGGTAGCATTAATAACTAGTGTACTGTCAATGCATTTTTGGATCCAATTGGAATAAACTGGTGACTGAATGTTTTTGAGAAAAAGTTGTTAGTTAAGTTTTACTATTAGAGTTAAGCACCAACAGAGTTGGTAGCTAAATAAGTGGTTAGCACTCTGGTGTCAATTCAGCTATTTGTGGGTTTGATTCTTACCAATGATTTCGATACTTAAAAGAGCTTAAAACCTTTTATAGTCTCTAGATATTTATCAAATCATTCCTTACCTCCATTGTTTACTAACTGTATAATAACTGTCGTATAGAACTCACAAACAATTCATGCAAAAATATTGGAAGAAAACAGGAAGGAACTTGTCAATGCAAATTAAGCTCTCTCTCTATAACATAATTTTTTTCCTTTTTTGCTTAAGAAATGGAAAGAGTTTAGTAAGAAATTAATTTTAAAATTCATATTTTTGATAAAAAGCATGAAGTTTGGTAAGAATTTTTAAATCCTTTTGTGTGTGTATACATTTTTAGGGCTTATTATCTTTCACATTTTTTACAAAAAATATTCTTTTTGATTAAGTGTGTGTACCTTAGTTATAAAAAGTCATACATAATAAATAAGCAGCCAAAAAATAAATGCGAACATTGTAAATAAAATAGTGGAATGAAGCTCATAAAGTCATAGCCGCCGTAAACTGTATTCATGAGATATTGTCTAAAATTTATGAGCCTGAATAAAAGCATCTGATAAATGGGGTCCACCAGGTTCGCCATGCCCACAGATGTTTCATCTGGAAGCTTGACGGGTGATGTGATTATTCTGATAATTATTGATCTTTTGGGACGGTCATCATGTGAGGTGGAGTAACACTTTCCAAACTCATTTGATATGATTTACCTGATGCAACCACGATATTTTTTTAAGTTGATTCTAGGCAACCGGTCTTCTGATATGCCGTTGAGATTACAGCAGCAGAGGGCTCCGCATCTAGTATTAACAAACAACACGTTGTCAATAATATATCTTTTTGATACAAGGAAAAGGTACCAGATTTTTCTGGTCATTTTATAGAAGAAATGTAATTTTTTGTACGTTCATTAAAATATTTTTCACGTAAAAAGTTGCTATAATTTTATTTACAACTTTTGTATTGCATATTACTTCAAACACATCCAAAGTTAGAATGAATGTCATTAAAACTGCAAAATAACACAATTTAAAATATACTGTAAAAATTTAATACTGTTATAAATTTAATAAAAACATTAAACAAGAAATTGAAGCAAGATGGAAATTTTTAACTTCATGTGAATAAATTTAACAGATAATTTGGATTTAAAACTTTATTAGAATTAGCAATTTACAACTTACAATTAAAAACGTTTTCCACACTTCTAAATATAAAATTCAACTAACCTTAATACTTTGAATCAAATAAGCAACTACTGTATTGTTAAGTGCAATCATGGTTTGATTCTGATAAAATGTTAGTTTCAACGATATGTTTCATTCTTTTGACTAACCTTTCAACCTTTTTCTCCCCAAATTATTGACTCCAAAGCTGTAAGCTGTTCATTTTTTAAAATAAATTCTTAGCATTAATTATTGTTAAACTGCACTAAATAAAATATCTATTTAATCAATATTAAAAATCACTAGTGAATCACAAGACTATTATCTATGGATTAAAAAGAAATGCTTATACCGTGAAATAATTTTGCCAAAATACAGCATTGAAACACATAATAACTTTAAGGTTAAATTGTTACTTCTTAGAAAATTTATTTCTTAAAAAAAATTGTGAACAATGGGGAAATAATGATAAATAAAAATATAGAATAATTTTTGTAAACTTAGATGTATAAACATTATTACATATTTAAAAAAATAGCTGTATTACTATTGTATGCTAAATTACTCAATATAGGCTCAAAGCAAAATGCTATATTTTTATTTAGAAGAAAATGGGATAGTCTGCCCAATTTATTAGTCTACAAAATACTAAAATTTTATTGTAAATCTGCTTAATTCATTATTTATTGAATAAAAAAATCTATACTCTTTGGCTTAAGCCTTTATTTTCATTATTTTTTTGTGATAAAATGTTAATAAAGAATGAAAGAGAAATTTAGTCTTTGTTAATGGCCAAACATTTCTCATTTTTTTTTAGTTGTAGGTCACAATTCTAGTGAAATGTCTATCATATCTTTTCCATATTCGTTTGATTTATGTTTTACAACAAGTGTGGCTTGATCCTTTCATTTTTTTCAAATTCATTAATAAATTTTATTAAAAGTATTAAGTTGTTATACAGAATCATACAAAAACATTTAAACTCCAGTATAAAACAGCACTTCAAGAAAGAAATGTTGGTATTAAATTAAAATTTACTACTTTGATAAAATAATTTCTGTTTAGAAAAAAAACTTATTATTGATAAATATTCTTAAATGAACTAACAGCTCTTGATTTTAAAAGCTGTGTCTGATAAGAATATTCGATGCAACATAAACTAGAATTAAGATAGATATCTCGAAAGATATGAAATGAGCTTGTTAAATCTACAGAACAATAATAATTCTGTCTTGTCATTTCAATCTAAGATGTAGATGTTTGATTAGTCAGAGAATTAATTGCCAACTATAGAAAGTTTTTAATTATTCTTTGGTATTTTATGATACTTTTGTTAAGTGCTTCTGAGCTGTTTGTAACTTATGACTCAAAATTTATAAACATATGGGGCTTCAGGACTTCTTTTTCATATTATTTAACAGTTATTGCATCACAAATCCCTTTTAGACATGAACAAGAATCAAAAGAAATTTCTCTCGATTAATCTTGTAGCAAATTGTGTATTATATGAGAAGCAGAACTAAAATATTCATCAAGAAGACTCGAAACTTGAATGCAACCAACAGTAAAGACTAATTGGCATTTCATTAAGTTCTGTTCTGTTAAGATGTTCAGTAACGCTTACAAGACATTACTTCAGACGCCTGTGAAAGTAGTTGGCTACCGATGAAAATACGTATAAACCACTCTATGAAACCAAATGGCTCATATTCAGATCTATTGAAAAGATTTAACCCTTCCTCCACAGAAAGTGACTATAATGATGATGCCACCTTGTTTTGAAGAATACAAAGAATCATTCAATTCACTTCATTGATATAAACAGTCCACTGATTCCTGGTTGTCAAAAAATTTTGTCAGAACTCACAAGTTTGCGATATGATGACACAGTTCTTCTTGTATCATTTCTAAAAAAGCATGTTGAATATGTGTTGCAAATGAAACAAAATTCTTTTCGACAAAGAAACATAATTAGGATAAAAAAATTTCGTCAATTATAAAAAACAAATAGTTTTTGTTAGTTATTTTTTATTATATTCCACACAGAAACGCATTACGAATTACAAAAATACCTTAGATTCCCAAAATTTCAGTCTATAAATCTGTTTAAGAATAAACTACATCTAACACAATTGTCCTTAACAGAGCAATTGTAAGAGTTTTTATGATTTATAGGAATTGAAATAAATAACAATGCTACTTAAATTATTGAGAAAGCAAATAAACCGTTAAAAAAATCTTCAAAATCTTTAGATATAAGGTATATATGGATTCTCTGAGAAAACAATTATTATTGCTTATATTAGAGCTAAAGAAAGAACAATAAATACTATGCTTGTAGCATTCACTTAAGGCTGGTTTTCTATTAAGTGAATCTTGGCTAGTTCCTAGAGTTGAAAAAAAAGTAGGTATACTTAACATCTGGAAACTAAATTCATTCCTTTAGTTCATTTACAAACAAAATTCTTTCATTGTAATATTATTCCATTAAAACCAGTATAAAAATGAAGCAAATAAACTTTTTTGAAATGCCGTAGATGTCTCATTAAATTAGAAAACTGCCAATACATCAATTCAAAAGCGAAAAGGGGAGATTTTGTTTCCGTGAGGAACAGTATAATTATATTATACACATGAAAATTACCTTAATTTATCTATAATAAAATTTTAATAATAATAGTTGAATTTATGTAAAAAATATTAAAACTTTATAATTATTTCAAATATCTTGTTACATTGTTGTTTTTATTTAATTTTGCTTGTAAGTCTCATTCTGAAACTAATATTCCTTTAATTTTACGCACAATAATTGAAGATGGCTTGTTAAATAAATTTCAAAAATAAGCACAATTATTATTTATTTATTGTTTATATAATACTTATTGTTAAAAGTAAATAAATTTCAGAACAATAAACACGATTATTAAAAAAAATGCTGAGTATAAGATAGCTGAACTTAGTAACTAGACTACAAAATTGTTTTAAAAGTTTAGTATATTTTATTCTTTTATTGATATATTTTGAAATATATGCTACTAAATATATACTTGAAAATATATATTTGAAAAAATACTGTACTAAATATATACAACTTCTCTTTTGTTTCATTGCTGATCAATCTTTTGCAGGCAAACTTCTAGGTGCAAAAATAATTCGTCAAGCAAAAAAGGAAGGGGATGGCAAGCCTCACATAAAGCGTCCAATGAATGCGTTCATGGTTTGGGCGAAAGATGAGCGCCGTAAAATTTTAAAAGCTTGTCCTGACATGCACAATTCAAATATTTCAAAAATTTTAGGTAGGTGATTTTCCAATGAGTTTCATATTAAATTGCCTTTTGCAAGAAATTGTATATAACGTATGATGTGGTATTTTTGATAATTATGCAATATCAAATGCTTAAAAGTGCTTATAAGAAACATTGTAAAAATCAAAGCAAAATTTTTTAAATAAAGAAATTAAGATATGTCTATTTTGTAAAATAATTTATCAGCTTTTCACATGTCCTATAATATTTTTATTCAAATGTATGCATTAAAAGGATAATTATTATTAATACCCTTTATTTCTCATTATTTTTCTATCTATAATAGCATCTTGCTGGTCTTCAAATTGATATACGAATTTGTACTTTAATATATAAAGTACTTTAAGAATTTAAAATAAAAAATATAAAAATATTATCAGTAAATGCGAGTATTTCAATATAGAATTAACCTAATATCAATTTCAAAATTTAACAAAATTATTGAACATTGAAAATAAAGTTTAAAATTGAAAAAAATATTTATCTTCTGCTTAATAAAAGATTCAGATAAATTACGTTTATTTCAAAATTGGGGAGCAAGATAAATATCAACATAAAATATATTTATCTTGTCTTTTTGTGTTTTATTTTTTCATTTTTCATGATGATTTTGTTAATTTGATATTGCTTTTCCGGAAACATGTTATAATAAAACATCAAACACGTTGCTTGAAATATGTTATATGTTGTTGTCTAAAAAGGAAATACATAATCCAGTTGTTATAAAGGGTATCAACTACATGAGAACACGATTTTAAAAAAGATGGAATTTTAGGTATCCAAATTAGAATTTCAGATCAGCTAAACAATGAAAATGTTTCATTTCTGCTTTATATAGAATAACTTTTTGGAATGACTGTTTGAAGTTTTGTTAGTTTAATTTTTGATCATAGTTGAATATAGTGCAATATCTGAAAGAAATCTTCCTCAAAAATCAGTTGATATGGACATCCAAAATGATCAAAGGCTACATCTTGAAAATTCAAATCCCCTAGGAAATTATCTTTAATAAAAGTTATTTAATTGAAATTCTGTTACGCTACTAGTTTTGAATATCTGTTGTTTCATTATGGTTTTAGTCTAATTATGTATATGATATAACAATGTTAATGCGTGTTTGTTGAGACAGTTGTTGCGTGTCAAATGTCTCAAGTAATGATATAGATGTTGCACACATATTTTTTCCAAGAGAAGAATAGCGTGCAACACCTATATCATTAGCTATAGCTATTTTTCTTGCAAAAATAAATTTTATGCAGTAGGTGTTAATTTAGTGTTTTAAAGATCAAAATTGCATTGGTTTAAGAGTTGCTACAAAAAATCAGGACTTTGATTTTTTATAAAAATACTCTTTAACTCCAATGAGTTACAAAGTATTTATAGTAAAATTTTTTTCTTACTTTATGGCTTCTTATCAATGGTGGAGGGAAAAGCTTAAAGAAAACAGAGACATTGACACTGTTGGTAAAATTTAAAAGCATGAATCTTCAAATTAAAATTTACATTCGAGATCAAAATGCATTAACTTCATGTAAAGACTATTTTCTTAGAAGTTATTCAAAAAAAGTAGAGTTATATTAACTAAAGTTTATATAATAATAATATTTAAGAAAGATTTAAATGCTATTATCTGCCAAATCAGCCAGTTTCTGTTGAACAGAGCTTCCAGTGAAAAATGCATGTCTAGCTTTCAGGGGAAAATTAAGCTTGAGGGGGGGAATAAAACCATTTATATACAGTATATTTTAATATTATTTAACATTTAATTAGATTTGCGCTCAAAGAGCTGTCAGTTTATGGGGATTTTAGCTTCCAGTGGAAAACACTGTTTTTAGAGGAAAATTAATCTTAGACAAAACTATAGTGTTAATATACATTATAATTTATTGTATTTACTGTTTAACAAGCTTTGTTCAAAGAGTTGTTTTACACCACGAAATGCAGTCTAACATATAAATCAATTAAAATCAACTCGAAGGAGATTTGAAATGCTTGAAAATTCCCTTTATATACGAAAATACTGAAGTCAGGTCTCCTTTCATTCTCGTTAAAAAATTTTACTTTCGGTGGCGTAGTGAGAAAAGAGCAAAACCTACGCTGCAAAAGGGGAAAGCAATATCTTTCAGAAATTGAAAATAGCAACAAATATCGTTATTTTTAAAAAAATTATGTGTGAATCTATAAATGGAGATTTGAGACCATACATACTTTTTTCTCTTCTCTCAGTGTTAAGCAAAGATAATAATTTTAAAATGAGGAATAAAACCACACAACTCCATTCTTAAATCGGAAAATGTTCCAAACTGCAATATTACATTACTTAAATTAATTGTAATGGGCAATAAGCAAGTTGAAACAGAGTCCAAATTATTATTGACTATAATGTAAATTAATAACAAAACTTTGAAACAAAGCATAAATCAAAAAGAAGCAGTTTACAGTAAGCAGAAATCGACATCCTGATGTAAGTTTCCTTTCCTTCTTTCATTCATTTCAATTGATTTAAAAACTAAATCAGAAGTTTAAATGGTTTTTAGTTGAATCGCGGGAAAAATTTTACAGACAAACATAACATGAAAAAATGTGATTTTATTATTTTTTACTATAATTCTTGACTAATTTAATTCAATACTCTAATTTTAAAATAAATTTTAAAAAAACTGAAATTTCGAAAGGATCAATACCAATTGATCAAATATTGATTATATTTCATAGATTTTTATATTTAAGTAAATGTTTCTGACTTTTTGGAGATAGATGCTTACAGATTCGATTATTTGCACATGCTTTTCTCTAAATTTACAACTTCATTAATTTGTATAACTTTTTGACCTTCTCACTAAGAATTGCGATTTCAATGTTGAGAAGGTTATAACTTTCATTCCCTTCTGGCATTACAGTCATTAAAAAATTGCGGATTTGTGTTATTAAATGTGATCAAATTGGAACTAAATATTAAATTGAAAAACTAATAAAACGTTTTCTTTAATTACTTGAATTATTCATATGCATATTTGCTTTATTGATGTTTGAAATACAAAATATTTTTTTTACATTTTTAACTTTCCACTGTCAACTAGATTAGAAATTTTTAATAATAAAAGATAGAAAACAATTGACAAATAAGATATAAGACAATTTTAGTGTCAATTTCTTAAAATTCTGTTATTTACTTAAAATAAAGAAAAACATTAACACACACAGGGATAAAAAAAAGTGACTTAAGTTGCAAGATTTTTCGTCAGATATTTCATTAAAAATACTTTATCCCATTTTTACTGCTAAGAATACCAATATCTTTTCAAGAATATGTATTTCTGTTTATATACTGAATATTTATGTCGAGAAAGATTTTTTTAAATAATATAACACACTAGAGTTTAGATGCAATAACAAGAATTGTTTTCTATTTCCTTGCACGTATTTAAAAATTTACAATTAATCATAAATAAAACGTAGTTAAATTAAAAAATTCTTTCCAGAGTATACATAATTCCTATAGGAATCTAAAATATTTGTTTGAATTGAATCCTTTTTTCGAATGATAAGATTGATTGAAAAATCAATCATAAATTAATGATAAAAACTAATTCATCAAATTAGTTCTAACTGATGAAAAGCAATATAAAAATAACTTGTATTTAAAAATGACCTGCTGCACAATTCGAGATATCAACAAGAGCGAGAAAGAAAGCAAGAAAGAATTCACTGTTGTAGGGGTTTATTTTATATCTTCGATACACATGAACAATCACTAGTTGTCTTCAAACTTATCATGCAACTGTAACTTTTCCAGTGATGCTTGTTTAATCCCTATGTCTCATAACGATTTATTTTCTTATAAGTTTACTTTGTTTTGAGAGTCTGAAAATAAAAGTGAAGCAAGTGAAGATCTGGATGAAAGTTTACATCAGTAAAACTTGTTTGGTACATGTTAATTCTAAACTTACTTAAAAACTATAAAGCAAATCCTTACTGAACAATCAATGAGTAACTTTTTTTCGTTGAAACTATTGATAATTAAATTTATGTATGTTAAGAACAAGCCAAAAAATGATCAAAATTATTATGCTGTGTTAAAGGGAATTTTGATGTTGTTAAAATCATTTATAGAAATTGATTGGTTTGAAAAAAAGAAAGTATCAAGAACATTACAATGCGAAACTAATTCATAAGTATTCTTTTATACAGAAATTAATGCTCAGGTTAGTACTATACAGAATATTCAAAATTATCTGTGTGTCTCAGGAAAACTTATTAATTTAACATGTGAAGACAGTGATAATTTATCTCTGTTCATATCTTACTGCGATCTCTTTAAGACAAAAAGAAATAAAGTAATAACTTTTCATCAGTTATGCATCACGATCATTAATTCTTTGGCAAAATGAAAATAATTAGGCATATATTCAAACTAAATTAAGCATTGTGTGACTCATTAGATTAAAAGTACAAAGTATCGAGTATTTAAAAAAATCGAGTTGTTAATATTTGCTCTTAACTGTTTCACAGTATATTTAGCGCAGTAACATTTAGTACTTATGTAATACATAATGGTGATTGAAATTCGGTCTTTATGTAATACATAAAGACCTAACATAAAGACCAAACATGTAATACATAAAGACCAAACTTCAGTCACCATTCAAGCTGAGATTAAAGCTTGAGCTCTTTTACTAAGTTTCACTTATGCAGGATGAACTATATTCACACAAGGGAAATAAAAGGTTATTTCTATTCTATGTAAGATTTAAAAAGCAAAATAAAGTATTTAAGAGCTGCAAGATATCAACAGTGAAAATTGTTTGAGGTAAATAAAAAATGTTGCACAATTTTTTACAACAAGAAAATGTTTGAAGTTCAATTTTTAAGTTGTTTCGTATTTCAAAATTTTTATGTAAATTGTTTGAAGCTTCTTTATTAGTCTTTTTCTGTAACATGTTAAAGCAAATCTTTAAAAAGTTTAATGTTACTATAATGAAAGATTTGGAACAATGTTGTTGTAGCTTTTGCTTCGATGACACACTGTAAGTCATACAGAAATATCTTGAGTAACTATCCCCATGTGTCTTATATAATAGATGACAACCTGAGTGAAATTCAAAGGCATCACTACCAGTTAATTATACGGCATACTTTGATGTCATCATTGTCATTAATATTTCTAGCACTGATGGATTATTTCATTTTCTTTTATACTTTCCACTTTCGACGATACGTTTTACTTCTTATATATATATATTTCACCAAATGTAACTATCCAATAAGACTTTATTTCAAAATATCTACAGTGAGTTTTAAAAACAAAAATACTACCCAGACTTAAAATAAAGGTTAAAGAATATGGTTAAATATTATTGGTTTGATAACATAAAATCAGTAATTCTCCCTGTTATTGTTAAAATTTTTAAGTGAACAGTTAAAATTTGGAAGAGAAAGCTACACTAATAAAACATTATAATTTGTCTAATTTTGCACAATCAGGTAAGCAAAATTTACATAATCGGATAAAGTGTCCCAAAAGCAGGATGCTTATGTTAATCATACACTAGCCAGTCAAGAATTTTAAAATTTTATTTTTCTCAACAAAATTTCGTGTGAATATCGAAGGATAAAAATCTATCTATATAATTCGAGATGCTGGCAAGAACTTGACTTGAGAGCTAAATATTTTATGAGTTATGCAACAATAAAAAAAATAATTGTTAATTGTATATGAATTTTAATGAGATTTATGGGTTAACTTTTAAGTGTCATGGTAGTCTTCTTTAAGAGTACTTATTTTAAACAAGTTCAATTTACTTTCACTAAAAATTTCGAAATGATTTATACCACTATTGATGTGTTGATCATGTATCATTAATTTATACTAACATATTTTTTGTTATATTGCAAGTTGGACAATATTTAGCACAATCATGTCCGACAATATTTTTTTTAATTTTTCTTCCAAACCTCATTTATTTTATGCATCTACACTAAGCATCTAGTTAACTCCAGAAAAGCTCACGTCAATTGTATAGACTGGAAATACGAATAATAATAACAGTTTTTTCATATTAATCGCACTGATCAAAAAGTCTACAAAAATGATTGAATTGATTGACAAAATTCTACAGCAATCTCTTAAAATATATTTTTGGTTTGATCTCGATTTAGAATTTGTAATACATTTCAATATGTAAGTAAGAAAAGGACTTTTGTAAACAATGTATTCTTTAAACATGATACTGCTTTAAATTACTAGAATTTATTTTCTCGAAATTTTGTGTTTCTGTATTTAATACTACCGTTCTTTTCAACTTGTATTGAATAAAAAATAATTTTGAATTAACTTACAATTGCAGAAACATATAGTTACTGCTGTAACTATATATTCAGGCCATTAAAAATAGCTAAACATAGCCAACATCTCGTAATTTTGAACTCGATCAAGTAACATCAAATTGACACATGAGCTTGCGCTCTCTTCTTTATGCTATTCTAATATTGGGTTGTAGGAACCTATTGATTTTACAACGTCCATACGCCTTTTCATAATGAAAGTCTTAGGCATAGACAGGTTTTGAATCGTTACTTTCCAAAAACAAAAAGGACAAGTGAGTTATTTCGAATTTGATGATGTTTTAATATAGTCCTTTTCTATTTATTAAGACAACTTGCTTTTTACAGAACAAATTCGGTAAATTGTCTATTAATAGTATTTATACATAACTGTTTTAAAATAAATGAGTAATTTCAAACTTCAAGAGTATTTATTTATCATGGAGTAAAAATTTATATTTTTAAGAAAAAATTAACACAGCATATTTAGGTAACTGTAAAGAAACTTCTTTAATTTCTAAAACCTAATTTAAACAACCGTAATTAGTATAACAAACATAAAACTAGAACAAAGAACAAAAGTAGCTTGAACTCATAATAAAATTGAAACCTCTGTACATCTTTAAATCAATCATTTTGAGCCAAACTCACCATGGTATCTCTCCTACAAGTGTCCTCACTTCAGTGCAAGGCAATGAGTCAAATGACCCACGTCCATTTCCTCTCGTATGTTGCAGAGTTGGTGAAAAGGACTTGACAATATTTTTACATAATATAGATGTATAGAGTTACAATTATAGCAGTTGCGAAGTGAAAAATGGCAACAGATCTGTCCCTTCGTAAAAGTGGAATATTTGTGGTTTCATCGATCCATTTCTTGTCTTTAATTGCCTCTTTTATATTTTTCCAAAAATCCTCTCTAAAAGATTTTTTAATTAATCTCTCTTCTCTTTTGGCTTTATGAAAAGAAATTAGTTTATATTTACTATTTGTACAATTTTAGTTGATTTCTTTACCAGAGAATCAACAGTTTAATTTCCCTGGTGTCCACAGTGTGCTGATAGGCTCTGCATCGCAGCCTCTTCATGTTTTTCAATTAAATCATTGAGGACCAGGCTCAGATAAAACAATGATCAGGAGAGCAACCTGACAGTCTAGCACCTTTTAAAAATTTTCATACTGACTCTTGAGTGGTTAGAGTGATTTGAATGACTGATACCTTTGCATCAAAGGCTCTTTTATACTTTCCGACAAGAGAGTAGAATTTGAATTGCCTACAAAAGAAGCCAGCATTTGATTTATACAATCACTTTACTGTCTCTACTGGACGAAGATTGTTTTTAAGAATTAATTTTGAGATTAAATTTAAATAACTGCAGTTATTTAAATATCATGACATTTTACGAATCCATCTTCTTGTAATATTTTGTTTAATTATAATTTATGCTTTTCTTCATAATACACACAAAATGCCAGCTTTGAAAAGGTAACCATATTATTCAAAAGAAATTAATTACATAGTTTTCAAAAATACATGTTAATGAAAAATAAAATTTTTAAACAAGTTATCTATTTTAAATTCGTTGTCTTTTATTTCTCGTATAGGAGCTCGATGGAAAGCTATGACTAATTCCGAAAAACAGCCTTATTATGAGGAACAGTCTCGTCTAAGTCGGCTGCACATGGAAAAACATCCAGACTACAGGTACCGGCCGCGCCCCAAGCGGACGTGCATAGTGGATGGTAAAAAACTTCGTATTTCAGAATATAAACAATTGATGAGGGCCAGGCGGCAAGAAATGAGAAATATGTGGTGAGAACTAAATTCTTTCCTTCAGTTCTCTCTTTTGTTGAGTTTGCGTATAAATATGCACAAGATTAGAATACATTTTTGTCACATGCATATAACACTGAACGAAAATTTTCATCCAATTGATTTAATTTTGCTTTGAGATGAAATATTCCATGGTTTAATTCTCGTCAAAGATTTTTTAATAAAATTTATTCCTCTTTTTAAATTTTTATTATTTTTAAAGCACTTTAGTTCTTCTGTACTAAAAAAATATTTTATGATGTAATTTGCACTGAGAAACCATTTCTTCATTAGCATTTTGATTACTCTAAGAGTACCATGTAATAACTGTAATATTATTCTCTCTAATAATATAAAAATAGAAAAAAATTATTTTGTTATTTTTAAATTTTTATTTAATTATTATTTAAATATATGTAACTTAAAATAAGCAGTATATGTCACAAACTCATTATTTTTTTTTAAAAAAATATACAAAGTCTAGAACATATATGCTACCCTTAGCCTTCAATTTTTTAAATCTTTGCTTATCGTATTTTTTACACAAATTACACATATTGTTTTTTGTTTCAGGCTTATCAATATTTAGTATTTGTATTTCAAGTATTATTTTTATTGTATTTTTGCATTTTAAGCAGTATACAAGTATACATATTTCAAAAGTTTTTGCTTGAATGATTGGTTTAACATTTTCTCTTTAAAATCCTTCACAAATCATGGAATTTATATCTGCACCTGATTTATTTGATATTTATATTACACACCATACTTAATTTTTAAATTTTGTACCTTTATTTCTTAAATAATACAAGTCATTCCATGTTTGTAATCTATTTCAGCTATTTTACTTACAGGTTTAGATTATTCTTTGATAGTTAAGTCATAATTTAATGGTTTTTTAGCATGTACTAAGTGGGTGGAAATCAATTTGTACGTGTTAAAAGGGATGCAATTACCAGGCCAAAGTTTTATGGGTAATGGTAGTACTTTTGAAACTTTGGCCAGATAACTGTTTTCTTTGAAAGTTAAATCCTAATTTAATAGCTTTTAAGTATGTACTAAATGAAATGAACTAAATAAGCACATGCTAAAAAGGATACTGTTTTCTGGCCAGATTTTTACAGATACTGGAAGTATCTGCAAAGCTTTGACCTGGTAACAGCATTTCAAAAAATAAATTATTGATAATATTAATAGAGCATTTTCCTTTCATTTATTTATAAGTGAAAAATAATCGTATCGCTTCAAATATTTGTAAGCATTTTCCTATTTGAAAGAGAAATATAAATTACAAAAAACGAATTCTTACTTTTTTATCAAAATATTTTCTTTTGTTACAGTGTTACTGTTTTAGCTATCAAAATGTTTGATAAAAATTCATAGTTTGCTATAACATTTATATATTATGTTCTGAAATTCGCTGAGATTTAAATACTGATAGAGAAATGATGCTTAAAATTTAAGGATTAATAAAGATAAACTAGGGTAATTAAAAATTTTATAACTTACTATAATCATATTTCTTAATCTCTTTTTCATTTATAAAAAAATTAAAATTCTTTATGAATTTTATCTTATGATTTACAATATATGAAAGAGTTCGTAACATATTCTAATTGCTTTCCCATAAATGTTTAATATCGCTTCAAAAAATATTTTGAAGCGATATATATATATGAAAATATATTTAAATTATTATTTACTCTCTCTCTCTCTCTCTCTCTCTCTCTCTATATATATATATATATATATAGAGAGAGAGAGAGAGAGAGAGAGAGAGAGAGAGAGTAAACGGCCTTAAAACAGAGCGCTTTTGATATTTACTACTTTAGGTTGAGTTTTTTTTTGGTGTTAGGTTCTGACACACACCAATGAAATAATTCAGGAAATCTTTACAGAGCAAAAGTACTACTTAAAATTTCGTACATCATTTGTGCGGTTGAAGAGTAATTTCTATGTTTAGACTTAATCTACGTTGAGGTTAATATTTCTGGGATACTGGAAATATTCAAAGAGTCTTAGAAAAATAAATGCATGTTGACTAATTAAAATATTTATTTCAAGAATCGTTACAACCTAAATTTGTCCAATAAAAAAAAGAATATAATTTGTATTTTTTACTCCCAATTGAATAGGATATATTTTAAGGATAAAAAGAAATTTAATAGAAGTGTAGGTTTCAGTAAATAAAATTTTAAATATTGAACTGAAAAAAGTTTAAAATGGACTTTTAAGTACCCAACATGTTGCATTAATATCACACACCAATTAGTATAATAAGCATATAAAAAAGAAAAATTATGTAAATTATTATTACTTCTAAATATAAGTAGATAATTATATTTAAACATATTGATGTAAATGTAGTAGACAAATTTTGAAAAAAGAATTGAATTTTATTCCATCATATGATAAATTTGATCAGAAAAAACTTAATGTCTTAATCAAGAAAGGAGCTTCGAGGAAATTTAATAATCTAATAAAAATTACATAATAATTACAATTTGTTTAAAATACATTTTAAATTAAAAAATACACTTTTATTCTATTTTACACCAAGCTATTAATGCTTTTTAAAAATATTTTAAATAGGAATAAAACTGTAAAACTATCAATTGTTTTTCTAATTGCAATTTAAGACAAAAGCAAATATATAGTTAATAAAGTTTGCTTTCTCTTCATTAAAGAACAATGGCTATAAATTTACCACAATAAATTTCTTTATTATTTAATATTTATCGTTTTTTCACTATAATAGAACAGTGAGGAATATTTTTCATCGTAGTTTTCTCTCCAAAGTTACGCCATTCCAAACTTAAAACGATAAATAAAGAAGCAGGTGATAGAAAAAGAGTGAAAGAGAAAATAAATAGCAGCTGCTAAATACACACATTTTTTTCTGGTGTAGAAAGATGGGAATCATGTGTGTCGCATACTTAAATTTTATATTTTCACTTTTTTGTGGAATAAATGGTCACATTTTTAGGAAAGACAATTTAGAGGAATCTTAGGAATAGCAAGAATTGCTTTTGAACCAAATGATCTATACTTATTTCATTTTTACTTAAGAAATTTTAAAATCATTCAAAACATATTAGTGGACAGTTTAAAATATAATTCTCACTTCTTATTATGATTAAAAGTAGACATAAAAATGTGTAGCTTTTTAATTGGTGTTTTTAAACTACAAAAGAAACAGCTGGAAAAAAATAACGTTGAAGCCCACGCCGTCCAAATTTTAACCTAAACAGAATATTCCGATTATAATATTGATGTCCGCAATATACAAACGCACCACTTTTTTTTTATGTAAAAAAGAGAAAATTGGTGAAATTGATTGAGAATTGAAATAAGGAATAATATAGGAAATAGGAAATAAGGAAATGTATATAAATTATTATTGTCCATTTTGTGCAATATATTATGTCCAGTAAAATTTCATGGATAAAAGAACTATATATTTTCATGGCCTTTTAATATAAATCTGTAAAAATCAAATCATAATCAAAAATAAAGTAAATCTAATTCATAAGACTTTAGGCTATTAGTTGTTGGTGCACATGTTATAAAATAAAATATCTTTTTTAAAGAATAACCATCAATCATGTCTCAAATCAAATCTTTAAAATCATGAATTGCAAATTAAAATTTATATAAAAATCCTAGAACCCAGCAGTAACTATTCTTACAAAAATGAATGAAGTTTAGTTTGTATAATTTATTATAAAAATGAAAAATGAATGTAGCACTGAGGGCAAAAGGAAAAGTAATTTAAAATCATTCTTATATAAATGCTCTTATACATAGAACTTTATTTGCAATTATCAGGTTAATATTTATATTATAGCAACTTTTAATCATATTTTAAATTTGGAACTACATCCGTTTCACTCCGAAAATCAATATAATGTGCTTCTCACATTCATTATACATTTTGTTTTCGTAAATTAAAAATTAAATTTTTTATAGATTCGTAATTTGTACCCTTAAAATCCAACTAAAATGTACTGGAAAAATCATATGCTGGTTGTCACAAAAGATCATGTGTAAACGGCACGTATGGTTGTGCCAAATCATGAGGAATCTGAATTACATAGGAACAGGTAGTCGGAAACGCGATTGTAATTCTCTAGGGGATGATGAGCGCTGGCAGAAGCAAGCACGGGCAATCTGATTGGTTGAAAAGTGGACGTTTAAGGGAAAGGATGAACCAGTACAACAATGCATAACTAACAGACATACATTACGTATACGGAGCTGGGGTTGGCAATGGAAGGGCAGCGGAATGCTTGTGTCGTCAACGGTTCTCAACCCAACGTGTACCCGATTATAGGTTGCTCAGACAATTACATCACCGATTGCAGAAAACAGAATCATTTAGAATCAGCAACCAAATAAGCTGGCAATGTACAACAAGAACAGCAGACGTCGAAAACTCTGTATTTGATGCATTTAGACGGAATCCAAATTCAAGTATCCGTGTCATGGAATGTGACCTAAGTGTTAATCAGTCCTCTAACCTGCAGGAAAATCACCAATTTCTGTACCACACGCAACAGGTGAAGGCTCTAAAAGATATGGATTGTCTCCAGAGTGGGGCATTCGCATGTTGATATTGACAAACAAGGAACGAAGACCCACAATTTTAATCATGGATACTATTCACCAATGAAACTACTTTTCCCCGGAACGGTTACCTTAATCAACATGATATGCATGTGTGGTCGAGTGCATATCCCCAAGTTACACAGGCACCAACAACATTTCAACGTTAAAATCTGGGCCTTGACATAATTCATACTTCTTTTTATTTTTGGAAGAAGAATCGCTCACATTTTTAAGGGATGTTTCCGCAACGACATGCTTCAACATGTTGTTCCAGCCTGATGGAGTTCCCATATATTTCAATTAAATATACTTCAATTCCTGGATTGGACGAACAAAGATAGCTGGATTTGCAGTGACAGTCCTGTACCTTGGCCACAGTGATTTTTGGATTTAAGCCTCCTGGATTTTTACCTCTAATGATACCTTAAGTTTGTAGTGTACAACATACCTGTTCCATCGGACATGGACATCATGCCGCGTATTATTGATGCTGTGTGGCACGTGTCCGAAATACTTCCGAGCAATTCTAATCAGTTCGCGATTCCATGCGGCGCCGATGTAAAGTATGCATCGCGGTTGATGAAGCCAATTCAGAGCACTTATTATGAGTTAAATTGGAATGTGGTACTTTTTTGTAGTAAAATAAAGATTTTACACTTTTTATCAGATTTTCTTCACGTGACGGTCTATGTTAGTTGATGATCATATTTCCGACCCCCTGTTCCTATGTAATTTTGACTACTCATGAGCTGTCTGAACCATACGTGCTGTTGAGACATGACGTTTAGTGACACCCTGTATATGTCAAGAAATAATTTCTCTACATCTATGTAATAAATTAATTTTATGTTTTAATATTACCAAATGATATAATATTGTTCAACTAAATAAGTACTGTGTGAGTGGTTAAATGTTAAAAGAAATCCATTGAATCAGATTGGTAGAAAGTGTGTTTGTTGTAAATGGGACCAAATTTACATGACATACATTTCAAGGTATTGCAATTTAATTACATATAAATAAAAATATCAAGTTTATAAAGTAAACACTGAATGAAACTATACTGTATATCAAAACAATCACCAAATGTAAAATCTGAAGGTAAATTTTGCAAATATAATTAAAATTAAGGGATGTAATTAAAATTTAGATATGTTTTATTAAGGGGATCACACACATGATTTATTATCAAAATAAATGCAATGCTTCAACTTTATTTGAATGATTCTGCAAAGTTAAAAGCGTAAGAAAAGAAGAAGCAGTTAAACTACCTGCTTTTGAACATTATATTCCGATTAACAAACCCTATTGTGGTATAGCCCGGTAGAGGAAATAAAGCCATGCAAATTGTAACCAAAACCTCATTAAAATTGTAACGGGAGACTAATACTGAACATGCATCTAGGATCGCTCATGGAATAAACATGACAGTTGCACATACCATATTTATAAATGAGGAAAGTCAGTCAAATATCATTTTTCTTACAAAACTTATACTTTTGAACTTTTTAGAAGAGAAGAAAAAGCTGGCTTGCTTTTACTTTGGTTTTCTTGAAAAGGATAGAGTTGAAAAATAGCCTGACCATGAAACATTGATTAGCTATTAAGCTCATTTTTCCATTTACGAAATTATCAATTCATAAAATTGTTAAATTTTAATTTGTGAAAATTCGTATGTTTCAGCATCTTAAAAACTATTCCCGCTTTTATGAGGAGTGTTGTTGCGTCTTTCATCTCTTTTTTAAAGAAATTACTTTTGTGGCTAGTATGGTTCATATTCCTCAAGTCCAACGGTGTACAAAAAACATTTTTTTCTGAATGTGAATTGCTATTTCATTCAAACTCTCATACATGCTTAACGTTCACTAATATTTGTTATTTACTTAACATAAATTATTGTTTATTATTAACAATGTTATCCTTGAATGCAATGTTTGTATTATGAAAATGTGTAGTATTTTGAACTTAATTTAGAAAATGTCATATATTGTAGGAATGTGGTCTATTTTGAGATATTTATTGCATGTTCTGATGAGTGCTTTTTTCAGGTACAGAGAGGGAGGTCTTGGCCTGGACCCTTTGATGAATACTCCACTGCTTTCTTCCAATCACGTAGAGCAAGAAACGAACGATGAAGCTCCAATTTCTCAGTGACGAGCACACAGACATTGCGAGACATTTTTATCACGAACTATAATCTTAATCTGTGATGTTGCAACACCAGATTTGAATTTTACAAAATGAAAATTTTGAGATTTTTCTGTGATTTGTAGAAAAATACTTAAATGTCAACTTGTATAGGTTATCTTCCAAACTGAACTTCTTAGTCTACTTTTTGTTTAGATAATAGGAATCCATTGCTGTTCAGGGCAAAATATGGTTTCAGTACATTTATAGTCAACGCATTCAATTTTCTTCACCTGTATAGAACTCATTCCTTCATTAAACATTGGTGTGACCTGATATGAGATAGCGTTTCTTTGGAAAAATGCTTTGTAATGAATGAAATGAAACATATCGTCTGAATCTGTTAACCGGTGATTTGGAATTTTATACAAAAATTATGTTGGAACTGCTCTTGTACATTTCATTTCTTCTGAAAGCACCTTTTATACGTACAATAAGGATAATATATCAGTATTTTAGTGATTATGTGTAATATTTAAAACAGTTTATTACAAAATAACAAATTTTTTCCAATTTTTTTGCTCGTTTTTATTCCATAAGATGTTGTTTTAAACGTGCCTTGAATTTTTAAGAAATTTAATCCCATACATCAACAAAGATAACCTGATTCCCTCACTGCTCAGAATTTTGGCTTCGAAAAGCTTATTTTGATTACATCCATGAAAAATATTCCGTGCATATCAGTAATTACAAGAAGTACAACTAAATAGGAAACGAATTTGAAAAATATAAATTAAAAGGGTATTAAGTCCACCTTTTAGGCTAAGACAATATCAGAAATGCATCCAAAAAAAATTAAGTCATACTATCTAAATTCTCGTAAATCTTCTGAACTAAATGTTTCCTCATAGTGTTTTTTTCAGTGATGTTATGGGATGTGTCAATGATTAATTTTAAGAAATATATATTTTAACTTTTAAAATAAGTTACTCTTCCAGAATGTAATACAATTACGTTCAAATGATAAAATTGTAAAAATAAAAGCATATTTTTAATTAGGAATTATTTTTCACAATTATGTTTTTTTCATATTTATTAACTGTATAAAGGATTAATATTAAGATTCTGGATAACTAAAATTAATTAAAACTGTATGTATGATCTTTTTAATTAGATTTTCTTTAACAGAATGAATTTAGAAAGAGTTATAATTTTTCAATCTATGTTTGCTTTCTAATGCTTATTTGCTTCTTAGAATTGTAATATTTTACCAGTACTTCTAAAAACTAGTTAGTTGTACCAAAGGAAAGATACTATGTACTTACTGAGCAAATAGATTAAATCAAGGAAACTACATATTGCAGTTTAATGTTTTAGTATAAATAGAAATTAGCTGTGAAATGTAATTCTTCCGTGTCCTGTGTAAAGCACGAGAAATTGTCATCTACACAAAGTTGTAATAAACTGCTTCAATATAAATGGTTTCATTGCATTTTGATTAAAGTTCTTTATTTTTAGAACAGAAGTAAAATAGTTTTATAGTTACTTAATAATTGACAAATCCAACCAAAAATAAATACCAGGACTGTTAAGAAAATTTGAAAGTTCTTATGCATAAGAAATATTGTCTTTAAAATATAGAACTCGTTCCGTCCAGATTATATGATAACATTTTGATCCCATTTTAAATTTTTTTTAAATATATGATAATGTATTCTGATAAATTTAAAAAGTTTTTTTAATGAAATAGAAAATTTTTTGAAAAAAAAAGATATGATATTAATTATTAACCATGATGTATAAAAAGTTAGAGCTTTATTATTAAAGTGTTTTGTGCATCAAAGCAGTTTAAAATATAACACTACTCTGAAATGAAATCGTAGTCTAGGAGGATCAATAATCGAACAGGCGATAAAAATATGAAATTAGAGTTGCATAATTAACATTGGTGTTAAAAATTAAAAATATGTAGTTATAAGAAAGTTTAGAATGATGATGCATGGTCCCAAGGTTGAAGCGAATAGAAATATAAAATTTTACAAATTATTTAAGAAGCGATTTATTTTGGCATTAGAGGTAACTAAGAAGAGAAACAAGCTGAAGAATTCAATCTTGTGATAAGTTAAGACCATGCTTGACAAACTAGGACCCGAAGTAATGACCAAGTCTTGATTCTAAACACTGTTAAACAACGAAAGATGGATGTTGCATTTCTGCATTTTACATATAAATTAGTCGACAGAAATTTGGGGACGCCAAAATCCCACATAACAATTTTGAGTTCTTAAGTTATTCACTACACTTTGTAAGTCAAGGAAAATTCGTTATCGGAAAATTCATTGCTCTCAAAATTGATGATCTTAGATGTGTGCTAACGATTGAATGCACACTCGATACGCAAAATTTTAGAATATTTATCTACATATTAAATCCTTTCACTTTATTTAAAAAACTTTTTCATTTAAATGATATAATCTAAACACAGAACTACAAACATTTTTTTCCAAACGTCTCTGGAAGTTTATTTTTTGATAATGTAAGCAGTTTAAATTACATTGTTTAATTTTATATTACAAAATAATCTAGAATTGCAAAGTGGAGAATGCTTAGACACAATAGTTTTCACGTAATATGGAGTTTTTCAACATTTTGCTATAATATTTAAGCAACTTTTCGAACAAATGTTTTAAGGATATTGTATTATAAATGGAAGTTTCAAAACTTTTTAGTCACTTTACCCCCAACATTAATTATAAAATGGTCACGTTTCGGATAATAAATATAATTTTAGAGATACATAAAATATTCAACGCGTGAAGTTAACAGATCTAAATCTGCATTGAAAAAAGTGTACCTTGGAATGACTTGAAAATTTAGCCTGAATCCTTAATGCTATGGGTCATGATTTTCCTTAGTAACAGTTATGTTTCATCTGGAAAAAAATGTAATGAGCGAAAATTGTAACTCTTGAAATTTTACGTAAAATCTTTTTTAAAGTAGAAAGTATGGATTAATAATCCACTAAAAGTACGTGACTTTACAAATGCAAAATTTTAATCATTTTGATATTTCAAATTTTGGAAGTTTCGTATTTCATGAATTGAAAACCAATGAAATGTAGCAAAATCTATGAGTAATGGTTGCAACTTGGAAATGAAAACAAAGAAATATTTTTCTTTATTAAGTCATTTGAAATCAATAACACCACCTGATAAACGGAAATCTTACTAGAGTTCAATAACGTCCTAAAAAAGATTTATTTGATATTGATTTTTTTGACAAATAATTAATGGGGTTTTTTTGTAATGAGCAGCAGTCGGTAGCTTTATTGTCCTTTTAAATAATAAGCACTTATTGCAGGAGCTTCCAACTATATTTTTCTATTCTCTTGAAATCTTACAAGTTCTTAAGAGTGGATTAGTTTAATTCAAATATAATCCAAGGAGGGAAATTGCCTTAAATACTTTTTATTTCATTTCAGTAAATATGTTTCATTAGCATTTTAACTTTAGTTGTAAAAGAGTATCATAATACTGAATTATACCATTGTACATATCGCCACTAGGGAATAGTATAATGCAAAGTGATACAAAGTGTGCTAACAAGCAAACGAATATTTCAGATTATCTCCTAAAAGCACTATTACATACATACATGCCTTTCGCTTTTACTCTATAATCCAACTACAAAGGAAACAAGTCTAATGTTAATATAAGTAAATATTGCTAAAAATACTTAAGCTCTCACCCGTAAGCTCTCAGAGTAAAATATATACGTAATGCAAATGATCTCATAAATTTTTCTAAAACTATTTCGCACGTATTACGAAAATTCATAAATAAGCGTGTATAACCTTAAAAGTTTTCCTAATAAGATTTTTCCCTCGCAAAAAATATGTAATCATTTGAAATTGTTGATGTTTCAAAATTTTTATTTGAATTCATATTATAAGCAAAACAAAATATTTCAATGTTTTAATGCTTAAGCTTTTACTTCTAAGTTAACAATTAAACAAATAATTAAATCTTTCATGAAAAATTAAATGTTTCGACTCAATTTCTAGAAAATTACAAACAAAATATGATCAAGTTTCTTTAAAATTTAGGAAAGTATGCTGAGCGAATTAGCATTAAAACTCTTAAGTCCAAAACTTTTTGGGTAAAGTAGGGGAATCAACATGAAGATGCCATGAAGTTGAAAACAAATAAAAAGAGCAACCAGAAGATACACTAATATCCATAAGAGAAAAGTATTTATAAATTTCACATATGAGAGACACAGTGGGAACATCAGAAGAATATAAAGTACACAAATACCACATAGATGGCTGGAAGATATTTCATTTGTTTTGAGGTTCATTTGGTTTGACCAATGATAAAATATTGAACCGTGTTATATAACTTTTACAAAATATCATTTACATAAATCTGCCTAATGTCTTTTCATTCAGAATTTGGGAAAAATCTCAGCTAATAAATTTGGCCGAGGAATTTGAAACCCCTTACATCGTATTTCATAAGTCTGGAGATAATTGAAATGATTGGAAAGTTGACCACTAAGCAATTTTTTTATAATGGTGATTTTTAAGTTTGTTGTATGTCTAAGTACATGATAGAAAATGATTATTCCACTATATTACAGATGAGAAGAAACTGAAGGTAGTTACCAGTGGCTCTTGCAACGAATTCTTAGATATAATATCCAAAATCTGATTTTACCAAACAACTGAAAAGATGTTGTAAATATAATGGCAAATACATTGCATGCCATCAACATTAATTTATGGGGTAAATCTGTCTTTGTGTTGCAGGAACATAAAAAAGCGACATAATTAGACTTGGTAGAACTCTGATTTATTTTTGAATGGGAGCTGGTATATATTTGATAAGTTATTCCATTTGGATACATTTAAAGAAAGAAAGTAGACAAGAGCAATATCCTCTTCAACAATGTAAAACTCTATTTTAAAGTACAGTAATCTTGTTTGAGATTTACTAATCATGGCGTCATTACTGTGATCATTACATTTTCAAAGGAGGTCCCGTGATTGGTATCAAAAATACTACAGAGGTTTTCAGGCCTCAAGTACGTCAATTTAAACGTTTTGTGAATTCGCTCTATCCTCTTTACGGAAGATAGCTGCCATAGTGTTCTGTTTGAGTGAACGTATTAATCTGGATTTATTCGCTATTTCTCCAGAAGTAAATATTAAATATGTGTGAAATTTTTAAGGAGATACTTAATAGAAAGCCACTAATTTCCAAGAATGATTCTTAACAGTTTAAAATTAATATGCTCTTCAAAAATTCTTTGATATTTTTTTTTTTGTAATAGAATTAAGTGTTAAATTCTGAAAAGCAATCAAAAGCTTTCATATAATGATGCAAAAGTAAAAAATAAAATTGCTTTTCCAAATTCTTCATATTTTATGATATACGTTTGTCTTCTGTAAAAATATACTTCAAGCCAATTTCCCAGTTATATGCGTTCTTATGCTTTTGAATCTTTGAATAGTCTTTATTATTGACTCCATATGCATTTACTTTATAGATTTTATGCTATGATTTAGTTAAATGTGGAATGTTTTTCTCAATTATACATTCGGAAAAATAAACCAATTCTTACCCACTATTTATTCATGATAGGAAGTTTATCATGCATTACAATATAAATAAGGTAAAACATGATTTTACCATATTCGAATTTAAATATTAATGTCGTATAATTATGCCTTATAATGCGAGTGTTCAATTTTGTTTCCTAAAACATTTAATTGACTTTTTCATTTTTATAGAAAGTACCTTCAATAGAGTTAAAATAAAGATATCGTGGACACTAATTACGAGTGTTTATATGCTTAGTTTAAGGAAATATTGTGTAGCAAAATTCTTTTAACTTACTAAGGTTTACGAAAATCTTATGTAATATATAAAGCCCTTTTTTTTACCTTATTATATATGTATATAGACTAAAAGTGTGCATTTAGTGAAACGATAACATTCAAAGAAGTTTGAAAGATCAAAAAAAAATTGTTCGTTTGCACAATTCTACATACAATTATTATAATGGAACCTGCAGATCAAAGAGGATTCTTAATCATTTCCAGCACCCAAGCCCAAAGTGGTATTTGAACCCATAAACTATTGATTAGAAGGCGAGAGCGCTAACCAACCGGCTACCAGTACGGCAAGGATCGAAACAGAATAAGCTTGTCCAAAGGAATATAATGACAAAGATTGGCACTTACAAAGAATAGCTTGAGTTAAGGAAAAAGTGATTTATTCAGAATGATCAAAAACAAAATGAGCTTTATTCATTTCGGTCATGCGTAAAAGAGCCATTTATAAAAACTCAAGTGATGTAATCTTACATTGGAATGAAGTATCGGTTTTGAAGTAAAAACACAAATAAGGTAATTGTTTTAATCGTTTCAGATCACGGGAAAGTTTTGCTCACGTGAGATAGCCCTGAGCACAGAATCATCCAAATAAAATCAAAATCCTGCATGCATAATTTAAACATTAATTTTAAATAATAACAGTTCTTTTGTAAATAAAGTAAATATATAAAACGTTGTAGGAAGAACACAATGGCCATCTTAAAAGTTTTTTACTCATTTCATGGCGAATTATGAGCAGGTTCACAGTTGAATGCAAGAAGTTACTGTAAGACATTTGAACGTCCATTGTAGATAACTGCATTCTGGGACTACATTATATAGATAAACAATATTCAAATGTAACAAGAAATAAAATTGAGAAGATTCCCCAGTATCAGCCCCGATAAATGTCCATGCAAAAAGCAGAAGTTCAGAGTCCATCTTCTTTTAACAATTGCAATATTTAACAATTGCTGAAATGAATCCCGCGTTGTTCTGATCCGAAGAGCTCATATAAATCAAAATGTTTAAATATTCATTAACACATATTATTTTGACATATTAATTTTATATATTCTTTGGACATTCAAAAGTTACGCCATTTGATTACAGAAAAGATTATATAATAAGCACTAATAACCAAAATCCGGACACAGTATTTGATTCAAAACTTCCAATAGTAAAAGGAATGGTACATGAAATGTAATACATTTTTAAATTTATAAAATCTATATGGCTAAGTGGAATTCCTTAATTTTTTTTCTTTTTGGAGTTTATGAAAATGGAAAAAGATTTAAGAAACCATTCCATCTTAAAAGTCTGAATCTAGTAAAATTATTGATAGTTGAAGAACAGATATTTATAAGAAAAAATTTTTTCGACATTACTAATTGCTTCATCAGATATTTTTAATTACAAATTGCAAGGATTCATATGCTAGTATTGAATAACAAAATTTTGTACTGGTAGTCTTAGCTTACAATCATAAATAGCACAAATTTCAATTTGTTGAAATGAGTATAGCATTTATTTATTTATTCAATGAAAAAATATACCTGAATGTCAAAAAAAACATCAAAACTGAAAATTTATTTGCTTTTTTCACATTTATTACAAGCAAATTATTCAGTTAAAAGGAAAAATAAAAAAAAGTGTAGAACCAATATTATAGAGATTAAAAGTCACACTTTTCTATTATTTGAGACAAATAACAAAACAATTTGATGCATAATCATAGAAAGTATAACAGAATTAATTTTTTTGATAACTTGCTTATCATGAAGATACATTTTCATAGATATTTCATTAAACTATTTTTTGCTATGTTACTATAGATAAAGATATATGAACCATATCAATATGTTTCATTCTAAAATTTTTGTTGTCTGACAAAACTAACCACATTAAATTTTGCCACTAATAAAAAAAAACTAATATAAATAGTAAACTATCTTAATGCTTATATCAATATATTTCTTTAAAATAAATTAATATTCATACATTGATTAATTTATTTTAAAATTTAAATGCAAATTTCATTGTAAAAAACGAGCTCCTTTTGTTTTACTATTGAATCGTTTTCATAATAAGATTCCAATGTTAATTAAAAGATGTTTTAAGATTAAAAAATAATGTTTAAAAAGTGATTTCAATATGTTTGAATAAAATTACCTTTAAACCTATTCAACATAAGCTTTTGATTTAATTAGAAATTAAGTTCACAATAAAATCAAATATAATTGTCGAAAGATAAAATGTCAACTTTAATAAATTTTTATCTATTCTTCAGAAACGTATAGCTCATAACTTTTTCCCAATTTAATAAGACTTTGAAAATTGTTCTTTCGATCAATTAAATAAAACTGAAACGTTTACTTTGTAAGCAATAGATTCCTATATTATGACAATCATGATGTCCAGTCAGTGTTGCCACGTTCCAATAAATTTGCTCATAATTTCGAGTTTAATTGTAACAGTTTTGAAGTGTTATTACAAAACATTCATCAAACGAAAACAATGAAATGATTTTGTTAAAATTTAACTATTTTTCCTTAAAAACTCATGCTAAAAGCGTTCATGTAACATAAAAAAAGCAAATTGTGAAATTAACCTTAAAATGTTACATTCATGAACGATATATAACTATCTTATATTATTTCAGAAATTGTTATCACTTGTTAAAATAATTGGAAAAAAAGAAAAAGAAATGATGAAAACAATTCTGATTCTAAAAAACAATCGGTATTATATTTGTAATGTGTGTGTTCCGGTAATGTTTTGCCAGAAACGAAAAACTCATCTATTTATGACTGTTTCTAATGGAAGGAATTATGCACCACTCCCAATTATTATGAGTAGATAATACAATCGATGATCCAAACATTAGATCATATTAGCTCAGACGGAACTCGTTGTTATCGCTCATAACTACTGAAACTCTTAAAAGAAGAGTAACTTTTTAGAAACTCCTCATTGGACTGGAAATAGCTATGTTATTTTTATGCATTTAGTTTTTTAACGATCTTGTTTCTAAATAATATGCAAATTTTCTAAAATACCTCCACAAATATTTGTCCAAATTGTAATCTTGTAATAAACATCCTCCTATAAATTTATTATGGTCTTTGCTAAATCTATTTTTGGGTTTAAAAAACTAATAATTTAAAAATTATTTTAAAAAATATGACTTAAACATAGCTTTTCAAAAATGAAAGCTAATAATACAAATTAATGCTTAGAAATTTGGAATTTCGTAGTTAAACTTTTCAAGTTATGAAAGAATTTTTTGATACTTGATACCTTTATTGGAGAATCTCAAAGGAAATACGCATTATAATCTTTAAAAATGACATCATCATTTTCATAGTTATTTTTAAATAAAAGAAAATTTATATATCAAAATGTACAAGTTTGTTTTGATCCACGTATATCAAAATAAATTCATTCTACGCATTCATTTATGTATATCATAATTAAAATTCAGCATTATATAGAGCACCTTAAATTCATTTATTATACAATTTAAAACTAATGAACGCGTGACGTATAGTAAACTAGTATAAGTGGTTGGTATACGGCCTGTGATATCTCTATGCAAATAACAACGACTCTATAGCAAATTCAAGACTTGACCAAAAATGCACAATCTTTGAACCAATCCTATTTTATTCAAGGTGCATTTTCTTTAACTTATTGTAAGCTAGTACATTTTTATGATTAATTAAACACTTCTTTTTTGTCTCATTGTAAGAAATTCCAGTATGGAAAGGTATTAGAAATTTTATTTTCTGGAATACTGATACTATTAATTCCATTTGCAAGAGAGCTGTATGTAAATTTTCGATCCATGAAATTAATCTCTTAAGCTTTCCTGTGAACATAGCATATCACGAAGTATTCTCACTATTCGTAGATGTCTCTACTGCCATTTGCAAATGGTAGCGTTTTAATTGGTACTAGTAGGGCCATTTCATGCTTTCCTACCAGAAAATTTTCGTGCATTTGCAGTTCAACAATCCTAACAATGTCTTCGAAATATTTTATATTCACTTAGCCTCACAATTCTCAGAACTGTTTGAGATATAAAAGGTAGAAAAGGTTGGTGCTTAGAAATTAGCAAATTTGTTAGGGGCTTGTAATAAATGCATTTGTATATAAATACCACGAAATTTCTTCAAGATTTCTACATTTGTAGCAGAAATGTTCTTCTAAACTACGTTCTCCTAAATTACGTTAAAGCTTTAGTGATATTAAGTTAATTCAATAAGATTTCGGATACTTTTAATATTATGATGACTGGTAGTAGTACCATATCGGATATTTCACTTGCTAAATACAAAAATTACAACTGCAGAGATAAACAATAATTAAAAATGTACTATGATCAAACCAAATCTAAAAATGCTAAAAGCTGATTACATACATCTGAAGAAAATACATATGAAAAAGCAAACTTCTATAAACCAAAATTTTTTGTTAAATTCTTTCATAATCAAAAAGGAACTATCCAAAATATCGTTATTTTAACACAAAAGTGATTTGAGATTATTCAATTGATAAAGAAACTAAACTCTATACCGAATATTTATATAAAATATTCAGACTAGTAATCAAATTCCGTTTCATCAATTGTATCAGATAAATATTTTTATTATTACAATCACACACGCACAATACTCAGAGGTCAATCTGCGAATTAAATGTTCTGCAGTGATAAAACGAAACAGGCATGAAATAAGAAGACCATACTTAAACATTTGAATTGAAAAATTCCCTCATTGAAATCCAAACAAAATCAAAATGCTACCGAAATATTTCTTGCAATGGCTTGCATGAAGTTTTCACTGCGAGTAAAACAGACCTTTGTTAAGTACATCCATATACCATTCGTTTTCAAAGAAACTAGATGAATCCCAGGCAAAATATTATGTAATGAGAGTTATATTACTGTCGAAAGAGAGAGGTAATCGCTGCCGAATCTCACTGGAGGTATTATAATTATATATTTTATGTGATCATTAACATTAATATTCTCTATGAGACCACCTTACAGGCAAGAAAAATAAAAATAGATTTTATTTTAATAATAGTTCTTCATCATACTATGAAACAAAGGAATAATGTAAAGATGGACTCTTAAAACCTATTGAAGTAATAAGAGATATTAATGGACAATGCCCACTTTGTCGATTAATATCTTTTATCACAATTTCGTCTTCGAGAAAATACTTTACTTATTCTTGAGATAAACAAAAAACCGAAAATTTTCTGAGTGTTTATATTTTAAGTATTAGAAATATCAGTAATGAAAATTATGATCTTCCACGATCTAAAACTTACAGCGTAATTAATTTAGTTAGAAGAGCTCACATCGTTTCTCTTCACACACACACACACACACACACACACACACACACACACATATATATATATATATATATATATATATATATATATATATATATTTTCTTTTAAATAAATCCATGTTAGTGATCGTTCTTTTGTACTTAATAACTTTGGAAATTGGCCTTGTCTTCCAGTCCTCCACTAATAACAATAGTAATAACTGCCAAGAAACTGCTGTCATGTTGGCAATGGAGATGATGAACCGAAATAATATTGATAATACAATTGAAATAATTTATTATAAACTCATTTTCAAAGATCAAAAGTTTTGGAAACTCTGAAAACCCGTCTCCTTATGGCTCTCCATCTCTTCGTGGTAGAATAGTGCTCCTCTGAGGAAAAAGTCTCGGTTTCCATTCTAGCAATTGTTGAACTACGGGAGTTGGATGTAATGCTTCTGCATGCACGCATGCCGGTGTGAGTATTTGGGAGTTTTTCAAGTTTCCTCCCTCGTAATACTTGAATATATTCCTCTATTTTTGAAAAGTCCTCCTGTAATGCAATTTACTCAGTGGATATTAAAATACTTTACAATGGCCTTCGGTAGTTTGGCAATCCTCAACTGATTGTCAAAGCTCTAACTGAAAGAGCTGTTTTTTGTATGAAATGTTAACTGTAGTTTCAATGAATATTATGGATAGAAATTTCTGTACTTACATTTAGTATTTATCTAATTAAGCCCCACTGTCTAGGAAAAGACATAAAAATTAATACGCGATTGATATAAACACGTATTTTAATACCCTTTAGTCGCTATATTTAATAGCCTTCACTACGCTATATATTCAGGACAAGAATTTCTACAATATTAGAATTTCTTCTATATATATATATATATATATATATATATATATATATATATATATTACGAGAGAGACAGAATATTTATCCTGATCAAAAAATATTCATTGGAAACTCATTCATATCAACAGCACAAGAAATGAAATAGCTAAACATGTATCATAAGGTAATTTTTAACTCTCGTCACAAAGAATGTTTTTTTAAAAAGTCTTAGAAGTTTTCTTTCCCTTAAAAAGCCCTAGAAACATATCCGAAGAAGCCGATAAGACTGATGTTATATACGATCGATACGATATATGATGTATTATATTGATTCGTAATAAATTAGACTATAGTGTTCTTATTTATACATCAGCTAGCATGTCTATTAAGTAAAATAAGACGCATTTATCAATAACCCTTAAAAAATTTCCAACATGGATCATTCATCCAAAAATATCATTCTCCCAAAGATTTGCCATCATTTGTCATGATTTAAAGATTTGTCAAGTTTGGAATATTGAAACACATTACTACCTGATCATTTGTTATATTTACAAATATAATCTTAATGTATCGAAATATAGTAACTATTTTGGATGGATGATATTCTTAAAATGTAA
>JAPDSC010036683.1:968856-1010129 GCA_026290005.1 Latrodectus geometricus
CAAAGGTTTATCGACATGTGTAATGGCAATTTGTAATTTTTGAAGCACTGACGAAATAAATCTTTGCTGTGTTAATATTTTGGAATTAAATTACATCCTGATTATTCCTTGTATAAATTCTGGTAGTCTATTATTTTTAAATACATTAATTAGTTTGAATCTTATTCATCATTCATACCAATATTTCACTGAAGAGTAAAATAACTATCATCCAAATTTAATATGATTCGCTTTAACATTATTTTGTCCAAAATCTTTAACATCCTAGAAATATCCGTCTATTTCAGTCTAAAAAATGTTTTACAAATTAATCGGAAATTATCTCGTTCAAGTATATTTCAAAACGTTTTCATAAAAAAATTATGAATTAGTTTTCACAGAATAAATATCGAGACATTACTTCAGCAGTCTTTCATAAAAATAAAATAATCACAGAAAAAAAATCCATAAATGACCTATTCTTACTGGAGAGAATATACGTTTATTGTAATAAACATTGTTCATCAGCACTTTAATCAAAATATAATTTATACCGATTTTAGAAGCTATATCGTCACATAAAATGTCCATGCGGTTTTGCATTCAATTTTAATATTTACTATATTTGTATACAATAATTTATATGTATATATATATATAATTTTCTATTTCAACGCTTAATTTAGTTGGATTTCAAAACACGTTGGGATTTCAGGAAATGAATCGGCAGACTTTGGCTCAAAATATACAAACAGCATTTTAAAATAGAATTCTCTTATCATTAGATGATATAAAGTATTTCTGTTTCTTGAGGAAGTAATTTAATAAAAAAAATTTTTTTCGATGTATCTTATGCCAACAAAAATATGTTTCTTAAAACATAAAAGCATCTTCGTCTTGTAGGTGGAATGAACTATAAATGACATCAAAGTTTTAATCAAAATTTAGAAACGGCTTCTTTCCTTTTACTAAACTTATTTCTTTCTAATGAATATTCTCTTCTCTTCAATTGATTAATTCACATATTAAGCATTCTTTATTTTGTGATATTTTTAAATAATGGAAAATCGCTTAAAATTTTAAAGTTGTATTCTTGAATTTACCTTCATTTTGAACAACTTAGAGAACAAATCACGTGTTTATGCTATCTGTAATAAAAAATTGTAAGAAACCTCTGTTTAATTCATTACTACTATAACACTTAATTTTTTAATGATATATCTAAGCAATAGCTTTACATTAAATTACCAGATGAGCAAATGTCCGAATAAAATACCAAAAAATTTAATTTGGAATTTTACAGTGATTAGTTTTAAAATACATATTTCATAATTGAATTATTTTAAGTGAGTACTTTCTTGAATTTAAACCATTTATAGATATGTAGTGAATTAAAAAATTTCTAATCTCATTATATTTTCTTACATTCGGATTTCTTAGAAATAAATACATTAATGTTTGCAAGTAAATAATGAAATAAAGTACTTATACTTTCAATTTTAAAGATCATTGCATTAAACATCTTTTAGATGTTTATTTGAAAATATTCTCATTTTAATAACCATATAGTGCGAAATATTTTTTACAAGAAAATAATAGGGTAAAATACTAGCTTTCACTTTTAAGGATCAGAGCATTAAATTTCTTTTGAATGCTTAAATGATAATATTATCATTTTGCACAGCTTTTCCTTGTTTCTTTCTTTGCACAGCAGTTTTCAGATCAAAGTGAAATTAAATTTAAACACCAAGCTGAGAACAGCTTTCGCTCTGGCTGAGTCTGAATGGACTGATTTTAAGAAATTGGACAAAATGAAGGTAACTAACACAATTACAACACAATAATAAATACGAATCCGAAGATTGAAGTTAGATCTAAACTGACTTAAGTTAAATCAATGCCGACTTACATAAATCACAAATCGCCCCCACGAAAAAAATTTAGTTGAAACGAGTTTGAAAGTGAAATCGAAAAAGACGTTATTTTTCAAAGATATAATTTATATTACTAGAATCAGTGCATCTACTTATTTTTTTTAACTCCAAACAATTATTTGACTAATAAATCAATGTATCACGAAATGTAAATAGTAATAATAGAGTTTTAAACTAATTAGTATAAAAATCAAAATAAATCCATATAAGATCTTAAGATCTGAATGCTTGGTGGTTAACAAGGCAGCAGAGAATCTACTTCTAATTTTCAAAGAAAAGTATAGAGGAAAATCTTTTGACTACTAAAAGAAAATAATGTATGGAAAATTTTATATAACCATGAACTCTATAAAAAAATGATACACTTAACGTAAAAATAGTAACGGTTTCCCGTATTAGACGGCTAGACCATATTTACAGACATAATGATTATTTACTCACAAAAATTTTTTTTCAAAGATAGAGAGAAAAAGGCGAAAGAGAAGACCCCCTACTAAATGATTAGATAGTGTGAAAATAAAAGTCCTAAACTGCTAGGAGTGAATCGATGGAAAGCTATTGTGCGGTATAGGGTCAGGTGGATGAAGCTTGGAGAGGCAGCCTTTGCCTGTAACAGGCTGTAGTGATTATAAAGAAGATGAATATAGTTCCATAATTGAATCCAACATTGAGAATTGAATTAAAGTTTTATTCCATGAGTTTTTCATTAGTAAATGATTAATTAAATTAACTTTATTCAGGTTTAACCTCGTTGGTAATTTTTTAATTTTTTCATTGCTTATAATGTAAGACTAATAGGTATTTTAGATTATTTTGTAGCTGTTGTGTAGCTTGTTATAGACTATTTTTCATAGCGTTTTGTCTTCCTGCTGGATATTACAGATATACTGAGCTGTATTCACGTGTCATTATGGATGAAACCAGAAAAAAGTTTATAACTTTTTCTGGCTTCTACCCCATATTTAAATGAGTGTAAAAATTAAAAGCTCAACATTCATTTCCCTTTTATTAAACAAATTAATATCGAATCTGGAACTTCTCAATCTAAAGAATCAAAGAATCCAGAAAATTGTCCTGAGCCCATGTTGATAACATGTCAGTCATTAGTAAAAATAACGTATTTAATAAATGATAGTACTGCTTAATAAGCATGTGTTGTGGATTAATTCATAAAATTCTAGCATCTTATATCAACTCTAAGTATAATATGCAAAGATTAACACAAATACTAACACGGTATTTAAAGATTAAATTAGGAAACTTATTTCAAATATTCTGAATTATGTGTCAATACACCAAATCCAAGATTTTTTAATCAATAATATAAAAATTAAGATAAATAATAATTAATTAATTGCCAATCAAAAAACTAAAACATTTTTCAGTAGACTGTTGTTGATAAATTATTCCTCTAAATGAGCTTATTAGATTTTTATTTATAAATTGTTCAAGTCTCATAAGATAATTCCCATTATTACTTCAAGTATTTAAATTCCAAACTAATCACAACCTCATAGAAAGGTACTTTGATTATACTATGCGTTATCACAAACAAAATTTACCATGACTGAAAATAAAGTATTTGAATGATCCCGTAATTAAAAGCTGAAATTTCTGAATATACTTTGGATATCTTAAGATAGATATTTCACTTTTTCTTTTATTACTTTTTAAAAATAAGAACTATATCACAATTAAATAGAAATAAAACATTTTCTGTAAATAAAAGCCATTTCATATTGATTTTTTGGTGTTAGTTGATTCTGACATTTAAAAAATCTCCCTTATCTTTGTTAAAGAGAATAATAAAATTATAATTTCTACTCTTTAGATAAAAGTTGAGGTATCAAAACAGTGAAAGTATTTCTCTCTTAATCACAAAATTAACTACACAAATTAAAGTGTGTAAAGAATCCGACAATGTTTTGAAGAACTACTTCATATAATCAATGATAAATTCAATCATTTACTTAATTATCAATGAGTACGAACCATAACTATTGTTGAAAGAATTAACTCCTATTTCAGTTTCTTTTTTCTATCTAAATGCTAACAGAAATTCAATGTTTTAAAGTACAGATGATTTAAACAATTCTTTCTAATAAAAGTTAATATTACTTTGAACAAAGAGCTCTGAAATAAAAAAGCAAAAGGAGATTATAGAAATTTTAATAAATCCTTACAAAATGAAGACTAGAATAACTAAAAATTATTCAGATAATTATTAAACACCATTGTTGTCAAATAAATAAGCAAAATCAGTTTTAAAGCATATTAAGAAAGCCCGAGAAACAAAAGTCCAGAATGTACCTAAGAATTACTAGTTTACAATCCCATGATAAGAATTCACAAAAGAAGAACTTCAAGTAGAAATTAAATATAGTAACAATAAGAACAATGCAAGCTTTCGAATTACAAAAGAACCCGAAATTAAAGAATAACCAAACGTGCTATCATTAACACTAATTACTTTCATCTCCCAGACTATACAGTTCAGTTTCTCAAAAGGAACTGTGCCAAAATTTAAAAGATCTTTTTTATTTTTCAATTCTTTAGAAAAGAAGGAAGAAGAATTTTGTTGTTGTTTTTTTCTTCCCTCTAATCAAGTAGATAAGTGAAACACTCTTTCTTTGTTTAATATCATTTCTATGTTGGACAGAAACAATACAGATCAGCAAGTGCTCAGTTTTTCAAACCCTTTACCAACCATTTAAAACGCTAACTCAACAGCAGATACTAGAATCCGTCAAAAAACATGACTTAAATTCCTTGACTTACCAGCTTCTAGGAATTAAAATAATATAAACAGGCAATATGCTAGCTAACAATAATTCTCTGCAATTCTGTAAGTCAAAAACAATTAGAATAAGCGATCCTTTCATGAATTATCTGGAAAATCTTTGGATATAATTTATAATGCTTTTTTAAAATCAATATTTATTCTTATTTTTTTCTTTGAAATTCATAAAATGTACTGGATATTTTTCTTAACACTCAGTCTCTTCAAAAAAATACATACATAATTTATTGATAAAACATATTAATTTATTACTGGAGTTTATAAAAATCTACAACTATATAAAATAAATTATAATTGGCATAGCATCATATATAAGTTGTGTGTGTATGATTAGTGAATAAAAATAATATCCTTAAAAAGGATGGAGAGAGAGAACTTGTCATTTTAACTATAAATCTTAAATGAGCAAAGTAAATACATTTTGCTATCTTCATTCACTAGTTAAAGATACACTCTTATTCTTTTAACCTTTTTTTTATTTTAATAAAAGCATGGTAAATAAAATTTTTCCTAGGATTTTGGTTATGTTGCAGTTTATAATTTTTTCCAGAGTAAAGGATTATATATTATTTTGTGATAACAAAGGACTTTACATTCCACATATAAATATTTATCAATCCATAAAGATTAAATAAAGTTTTAAATATTATGAAATTTGGTGCACTGACACCCAAAGTGGAGATCTCAGGCGAATCTGCCGAGAAATGCCTACCTGAAGGACCTCTCATAAGTAGTGGGCACTATTCATAGTGTGCAAGGGAGAAAATCTGGAAATTCTACAGCAATCACCTTCTACAAACGTGCGTGATGAAAGCAGAAACATCATCAAAATCCTATTAATCAACAAAAGCTGTCATGAAACTCGGAGTCTTCCGTTCCGAAAAGCGTGAACCTAACATTAACAAATTTTGAAGTAGCAAGTTTGTGCTTGTACTTAAAATTCTTTGTTTACACTATATACTTTTCACTTATATTTTTTCATTTCAGTTTATTCTGATTTCATTTCTTTTTCAAAGCCACTTTTTACGCTTTTCTACTTTTTTAGGACCATAAATATTTATAGTCATGATATGCTTACATGAAAGGTATATAGTATAGCTGCATATGGTGTATCTGCTTATGTTTTATAGTAATGACCATAACTTATATACAATGCCTGTACTCCAAAATTTAGAGGATGAGACAACCTCTCCGAGAGTATAAATTGAAATTAGAATTTGTCAATAAGAGTTTATTACCTTTCTGCGTGATCGTACTGAATCTTTGAAACAAGACCCAATGCTCTTCATTAATGAATTAATTTTTGTTTATTTTTCTCAGAAAAATCATTAATACTGAAGGATAATTGCTTATTATATGATTTATTACCATTACACCGGTTATATTAATAAAAGGAAAGATATATAGTACAGTTTAATACATTTAGTAGAATATTTGTACAAAAATTGATACAAATGTTACTCTAACCACATTTATACAATAGCCTATAACGCTGTAACGCATCCCATTTTGATATCAGCTTTACGCTAGAACACAATGTTTTGCTATCGAGAACTAAACAATTGAAACTTTTTTTCCTACAGGTAATTTTTTAACGAAAAAATATTATATTTTGAGCAAAAATATTAATAATTCATAAAAAGTGAATTCACTTAGTTTCAGTGTAGAATATAATGTAGTATTATTTTGAGTAACCTATCCTTTTATATATTTGTTGCATTTCTCAATTTTAAATTATTATGATTATAAAGAAACAATAAATTAGGTAACATAATAAGTTATTACTTAGACATAGATATGCAACTTTTAGGAATCATTATTTTGATTAATTCAACAGTTTTCTAGATTTATTTAACTTCTATTTTCTCTAGCCCTCTCTATGACAAAAACTATTAAGTTCTGTCTATGAAATATATTATGATATTATTTCAGTAAACTGTAACCGTATTCATTCTATCCATGTTCTAACTTTCCACTTCTCCTCCAAATATTTTCTCTACACATATGATCTCTTGACTAGAAATATTGACATAAAATTAATTGATAAACTGTGGGCAGCTCAAAGTGAAGTATTAAAATAATATGTATTAAAACAATATGTTTTGAAAACCAGTAATTTGAAATGTGGATTGCAGAATATCATATATACATTGAAATCATGCAAATCAGTTTTATAGATAAAAATGCTTTGCTCTGTTTTAGACACACAAAATTAGAAACTAATACTATTACATTACCAAGGATAAATAATAGGTTGAAATTTATGGATAGTGAAACATAGGATTGATTGCTGTCCAGTAAGTATTCCTTCTTTACTTAATTATTTCTGGTTCAATTAATATCAATTTAAACATTAAAAAGACGTCACTATTCACATAATTCTATATTACTTTCCTTACAAATCTCTTTACCAACATTTGATGGAAATTATGAACAATTTAAAACTTACAAAAACAGCTTTTGAATGCCAAATTTATCACTATCTTCATTTATCAGATACATACAAACAATTTTTTTATGCTCATAACGATATTAAGGGTAGCTATAGAAATAAAAGAATTGGATAGTTATAGAAACTGATAGTTGTAGAAATAAAAGAATTCGCATTATTAAAGCAATATCCAAGTGTAACACATGAATTTACAGAAGAGTAAAGCGAACTGTAGGACAACGTAAATAAAAATCTTATAAACTGAAAACTTTTCCTTTTTATCTTAGTGTTGATGCTTTATTATTCATATTTCAGTGACTAAATTAGACAGAAACTCTGAATTCAATTTTAAATTTCATTGTATATTTCATGTATTCCAAACTTATATAAATTACTGCAATTTACTGAGACTAAAAGAAAGATTTTAAAATTAGTTAGCAGACTTACTTTTCTGCTAATCATGCTTTTGTTTGTTCCATCAATTCAAACAAAACCTACGCAAACTCGTTAACTTCTTTTTCGTCTACCCAGACATAAAAATTGTTTCGTTAGTAATTAAAGTATGTAATTGCTTAGCTACATTTTCTTCTATTCATCGTATATGATTTATAAATGTTTGAAATTTAAGAATAGGGATTTGCCCTAAAGTTATGAACGAACGTGGAAAAAGAATTTCTATTAAATGCCTACACCATTCTTATATCACTAGGAACAGTAAATCAAAAATGAAATGTTTATTTTGTAAAATATATTCATCATATTTTGTTTTATGGACGGAAAAATTCAATGACGCCATTGATGAAGCATTTATGCTATATCCGAAACATTTATGTTATTTTCCTCTCTTTTCTTCTCGAGATAGAGAAGACGTTTGTGATTTTTACACAGCTTCAGTTATGTTTACAAATTGTTATTCAGAATATGTGTTAATAAGTAAAGATTGTTTACATTAGCGAGAGAGACTCAGAAAGAAAAAAAATGACCTTTAAGAGTTACTTTGTGGATTTGGTTTCAATAACTAATTTCGTATGCATTGAAGCTAGACAACGCTTAGGAATAAAAAGGGAAAATAAATTTTCCACTTAGTGGATTAAAAATTATCATTTAATAAATTTAGCATTAAATCTCAAATAACTATTAAGTTATTTAACTTTAAAGGTGATTATTATTTACAAATTTATTAACAGGGCTTAAAATTACTCTCTTTCATTATTTTAATCAATGCATTTAAATAAATAAAATTCCAAATAACTTATTTTTACCCAATTAGGAATAATTTATAACAGTTGGAGAAAAGATTAATTTAGATTTCAATAAAATTAATATAAACATTTCATTAATTTAGATATTAATGAAAGTAATATGGTAGTTTATTAAATAAATATAAAATTTCTTCCAATTTTAGAAAACTCATGAATGATGGCTAAAAGACTCATTCATTTTTTTAACTTTGATATAAGTTGTACTTGATGCTGTGAAATTAACTAAATTGAAAATTCTGTCTTCCAATACTATTCTTTTTATCAATAAACTCTTAAAAAAAACTTTAAATACTTTTGAGAAATCTGAAGTTTTAAAGATGAATTTTTAAGTCTAATTTCTTGTGATAAGACAATAGAAATTCTGTTTCTAAATTTTCAGAAATTTCACTTACATAAACCAGACAGCAGATAACTTGTAAAAATGCTTTACCTAATTTCAAGCTATTTGGATAAAAATCAGTTAGATGATTTTAAGAAAATAGCATCATTATAAATTGAATATAGGTAATAAATATAAAAATAATTATAAATAAATTATAGTCAGAATTTGTAAAAGAATACAAATAACTGTGTGATAAAAGGTACTAATTAACAAAAGTTGAATGTTTCTTAGTGTTACTTCCTTATTGTTAGAATATCCCACACAATATATTTGAGCATAGTTTGGAGTTGTCTTTAGAGCTAAGGCAACTAACAATTTTTTCTCCAGATGATTTTCTTAAACGAAATAAAATTCAATACATCATATTTCCTATAGTATCAGAATTCTGAAAAACATCTTTTTACTTTTCTGCTGATATTCATTAAATGTTTCGCTAGATAAATATTCAACAATTGCTGATAAAAATGCTGGGAATTCTGTAAGAAAAGGTACAACTGATGTCTTCCAAACTTATGATTTAGAAACAGTACAAACATATGAATATTTCCATCACATGTGGAACTGTCTATGAAAATCCTTCTAACTGCCTCTGTCTTATTCTTATAACACTTCTATAACAATGGAAGTGTTATACTATGAAGTAATTCCAGGCGATTCTTCAAACTTTTTCTAAGCACAAAACTTTCAAGAAAAATAATCCGAATGGCTATCAGCCATAGGGATATCTTTTGTCAGTCTTATCTTATACCATCCTAAATTATATTTTAAAATAACAGCAACATATGATTAACAGGAGACAGAGCTGCAGTTGCTGTCGCTCGTAATTATATTCTTTTCTTTTTTATTCTCAATGAATGAATTAATATTTTAAACTTTATTGGCATAAAATAATACGAAACTATTTTATTAATCATTTTTGATACTGATACAGTTCACTGCTTCAGCTCAAAGCCACATGTACATCTTGTAGACCGTATTTCCAAGTCAACAAACGTTTTATTGGAACTTACAGGTAATAAAGTCAATACGTATGGCAAGAGTCTTAAATTAATAAGAAATTGGAAAATCATAATCAGTTCATATATTTATCTCATTAAAAATATATCCTCTAGTTATCTTATTCAAATTACGATCTTAAATTTCAACTAAAATTAATTAAATTTATTTTCTTTCTCAAAAATATCTATTTAAAAATTAAATATTTAAAACTAGTCAACTATTTTATTGTTAGTTTGATAATTAAAGAGTTTCCAAATAATGAATAAATAAATAATAGAAAATTCAAAAAATGTATTCTTTAAATTTTTGATTTTACTTGAGAAAATAAAAGCAATATTTAATTAAGTATGGAATGATGTTATTATCGACTGTCTTTTCATCCCAATTCGATTTAAGATACATGCCACATTTTTGCTTTATGAGACAGTGACAAAACTTTGAACGGCTGATTGCGTGTTTTGTGGGATATTTCCAGACCCTAATAAATGGCTGCCTACCTTTCATCGAGGACAAATGAAGCCATCCGAAAGATGCCAAGAGAGCGGTGGTGACGAGGTGTTGACGTCACACAAGGCGCAATCCTCTCTCAGTACATTCTCCAAGATGACGGCCACCACCAAGTAAGTTTGCCTTTTTTCTTCTCTGTTCACAGCACTTATTTTGTGATTCGACTTCAATTAATTAGCTCATTTAAATTCAGATTCATTTTTAATCGATTTAAGTGATTGGCTTACGATTAAAGGCATCAAAACACTTGTAAAGTGCAGAAACAATCCTTTCTTATAAAATAAAATAAATTAGAAATCGAGAATCAAATTTAAATATAATAACTAGCAAAAAGATTTCCACAGAAAAAAATATTTGACATAGTAATACATAAAACTTTTTCAAAATTTCCATAATTTTGTTTAATATAATTAGCTTTTTTTTAATTACTGTATATTTCTTAGTGTTTATAATTATTTTTGAAAATATTTCATTATTTTTCAGAGTAATTATGAAAAATAAAATTTTTTCTACACTGAAAAAAAATATAAAAATGTTAATTTTATTTGAAAAAAATTAAAATTTTAAAAAATTATGTATTACAGCATGCAACATCGTGTTGAAGAACAAATGATAATTTCTTACTTTATTTCAATCAAAAATTTTTAAATCGTTTACCATAAAACGGACTTTCTAAAAATATAGTCTGTATATATTTTACAAGTTTTTGGATTTTAGTAGTTAACGCACAAAGTAACTTAATAATCAAAGTGCCTTAATCTTAATACCATTTCAATAGAGGTTTTGTGTTTCTACTTTTGCAGCACACCTTAGTATTCCATAAACAGACAATTTATCGAACTTTATTTAATACTTTATGAAAACTATGGTAAAACCAAATTCAGTATTAGAAATTATTCCCATATTTAATACTTAAAATAATTCAGAGAGGACAATAATCAAATCTTACAGTTAATAAAACTTCTATACTAAATATATTTATGACATTTATTTATAGAATTTACTGCATATAATTCAAACGTAAAAAACTTGATAAAAATAAGTTCATATTTCTTAAAATATTAGAACTAAATAAGCAAATTCTTTTAATTAAAAATTGCGTTGTAACCAGCAAAAAGTTTTTATTCTGATGCATCATAAAACAAATATTTGCAAAATTAGCATCAGATTAATACGAACAATGCATACAAATTAATTTTTTTAATTGTTTCATTTTGTTACTTTGAAAAGTACTTTTTCAGACACCGAGTGCTGTATTTATGATCTCAAAAGAAAAATCCCGTTAAACTTCCTCAATAACTATTGTGATGCGCATATAGAAATTACTCATTCAAAACCTATCATCTGTTCATTGTCAACTGCGTGATCGAATCCCTAAAATCTTATTTCAAGAAGTTCATTTTTATCAAAGTTAATTTATCGAATGATACAACAAATATATCATATATTAAAGGAATATTAAATTAAATTGCCTTTAAAAATGTCAAGATATAAATTATATAGTTTAATGTTGAAAAATATCAAATTCAATTAATGCAATGTCCAATTTATATAAAGCCTCAATTAACTATTTATTCAAAATATCTCTCTATTAAAAAATTTAGTTACCAGTTATTTGATGTTATTGTCATATTTCACATATAATTAAATTTTACAAGGGAAATAACTGATGAGTTTGAAGGAAGAGAAGAGTTAGCTGTGTGTGGAATGGGTTTATTGCCCATGTATACTATTTTAAGAACTCGAAAATAATTTGGATTTGGCAAAATGTCATGTATTTCTAGTGATCGTTCCACGTGTGACAGAAACCCATTCAGAATTGAAAGCAATATTAAAAATATTCAAAGTTTTGGGAAAAGTTCATACAATTTCAGTACTCGAGTCAACGGGACGACATTGGTATTTTCAGGTTTTTAACAGATAATGAAACTTAACTCTTTGTAAAACTTCAGTAAAAAGAATTATGAAAATTCTTTATGAAACTTTCGTAATATGAATAAACTCTAGGCTTTGAGGACATGATGACATTTTCAACAATGAACTTCTTCAAAGCCACTTGAGAGCTCTTAGTTAACGGATAATTCATTAACTTCCTCATGTGTATAAAAAGAAATTACGGTTTTTTCTGACTCATAAGCGAAAAGGATTAAATTGCGTTTGAAAATCGGAGTGAAATCTGGGCATAATTGATGAAGGTAAAGTTTCATAGGGCTGACAAAAATAAAAATTTGTCTAATTTAAAGTGTCTGGTTTATGCGATTCTTATATTATTATTTTCTACTATTAAATATATTAAAAAGAGCTTTTAAATTCATTTTTATTCACATTTTGCTTTCTTAAGTTGTAGAGGTATTTAATTCGAATTAAGTTAGAATCTAAGTGTCTCTCTCTCACTTATCTATTACTCTATCTGAAAGGAGCGTTTAAAAAAAATTTTTTCATCTTTTCAGGAAGATATTCTTTGAAAATAATGATATAATCTAACATTTGCAATTTAAGATTATCTTGAGTTTTTTTTTAAACTGCTTTAATTAAATATACATTTAAATATTGCAAATTATTATGGGTCTATGACACAAAAAATTATTGTAGTTTATGATATCTATTAAAAGAAAGTTTGTTAAGCATTTATCATTGTAACGAAGATACTGACATAAATTATTAGATTAGAAGTTAAATTAGTGAAGTACTTTGGATTACGTACACGAATGTATAGATTGATAATAATGTATGACTAAATTTCTGGATTATATATATAACCTAAAAATAATGAATGGAAATTGGAATTATACCTTGGATCATTACATTGGAAATTACGAAGTATAAATCAACTAATTTGTTACCAAGAGATTGATCTTAACTTGGAACTTTAAAAGAGACTTAAAGGAAAAAACAGTTGTTCGTCTAACATCAACAACGACAAGGGAATGTAAGTAATAAACGACACGGAAATATACGTTTAAAACCACATATATTTGCAATTCAAATTTACAAATATGTTTACCACTCTCATTCTTTCCTTATATATATCAACTATTAAAATTTTAACGGATGTAAAAATGTCACTATCTTTCAACTTTGACTGGTATTGTTCGGCATAAGACCTAATTTACCGCAAAACATTCTTTGCACTTGTTATTTAAAAATAGTTCAGGAATAGTAAGTCTGCAATTTTTGAAATAAAATATTTAAAAACTTACAGAGAGAGAGATTTATAAAATAATTACAAATTTGCAAAACAGGTTAATGAGCAGCACTTATATTTTGTTATTTTGATGAAAAAATCATTATTAACTATCGATCATTAAAATCATTATTAAAATCATGAAATTAACTAGATATAACACTATAGTAAAAATTTCTTATTAAATCGTATAGAATATGCGCAAATTGGACTTCAGTGTACTAAAACTGAAATTTATCAAATAGTATAGATGCCATAATGATATGATTACCATTATAATTTTGATAAAATAAAAAATAACTTTTGATAATAACGCTAAAGAACACATAAAACTGTTTAATATTATAAGTATTTTAGTAGCAGTTTCAGACAAAATTCAGTGAGTATTTTGCTATTTTTAATCCCATTAGATAACGGAATAAACCGCCTTTAATTGCAAATAATGTAAACTATTAATAACGGATAGAAAAAATTAGTAAGCAATGAAACGTGAAAAAATTATTTTAGGTCTTCAAAAATGTGTAACTGTCTTCTATATTTAAAGAAAATGTTAATGTGTACAATAAAAGAAAAACGACTAACAAAGAAACTCAGCAAAATTAAAATAAATTTTAAAAAATTTGAGTATAAAAGAATTATATATTTTAATATATTTATTAAATAATAATTCGTGAAAGGCTATTTTAAACATCTATACAGGTTGATGGGTAATATCACTCCCTTTACGATGTAATTCTACCTAGAAGAATGACAAAGGGGCATTAACACTATGAACAACTATTCAAGAAGTGGGGTTTGAATCTATGAATGACTGAACTGAAAACTAAAGCAATGATTGCTCAGCTACCAGCTCAACCTACCATTAAGAATTTTAAGGATAATATAAGGAGTTAAATTGCTTAGTTTCAAAGGAATTGTATTTTCGAAAATAAATGAGATAAAATATTAACTTAATTAAGAATATTTTCAAAGTAGGAGTACTTAACCCTTCTCTCCCACCCCGAGTATAAGTACTTTGAGAGAAAAGATTTGAGTCTTTTAAAAACCAGGATTTGTCAAAACTTCATTAGTATTTCCAAATGATTTTTTTAAAAATGCTGTAATAAAAATTATCATTTATATCAATAGTAAGAGGGATTTCGGATTTCTATAATAAAAACTGTTTTCATTGGAGACTTTGAGAAAATTTTCAGAAAATTTTGAGAAAACTTTTAGGAAGTTTGAGAAAAAGCATTGGAAGTACAAAGTTTTGAACACATTTAAAAAAATCAGGCACTTAATGAAAAGCACAGAAAAAATGATAATAATATATCATCATGAATTTCAGAGACTAATTAAAGAAATTTCAATATTCAAAGACATGAAATGTGTGCCATTTTCTAGTTTCAGTATCCGAATTTCTTAACTGCTGGTCACCGTAAATGCAACACATGAAGGAAGTATGTAAATAACAGGAAATTTACAACATGCATTAGCGAAGGTGATATATACAAATTATTAGAATTTCAGACGCACATCACGTGCGCCTGTGGCGCCACTTCAAAGCGCTATTCAGGACTTGGAGATTTCGACGATTTTAAGTTTGGCAATTGTATTTTTCTTGTGATTTTTTCAACAAAACGATTAATTATGCCTTTTAGAAAACAGCCATCATTTTTTATACAAGTATCCGAGTTCAATAGAGGAAGGATAATGACCTACCAAGATTGTGGAATATCTTTCACGGAAATCAGTGGTCGTGATTGCCGAAACCAAACAACTGTAATGCGGATATTTAATGGTTGGATGCAGGAGAGTACGACGGACTGACGTGTTCGATCACATCCACCTCAGTACACCACTTCACGTGATTACATTCAAATTGTGCGCATGGCAGTGACGGATCACTCAGCCACATCAGGAACCATACAACAGCACATTCATTCTATAACGCATCATCCTATGTCTGCGCGTATCATACGACGCTGTTTAGAGCAAAGTGATCTGTCCGCAAGACGTCCATTGCTTCATCTTCTCTCGACGCCGAACCACAGACGTCTCCACTGCCAATGATGCCATAAAAGAAGGATGTGAAAGGCAGAATGGAATGAATTTGTCTTCATTGACGAGGTATACTTCTGTCTGCAACACCATGATGGTCGCATTCGAGTCTGGAGACACCGGAGAGAGAGGATGCTTAACTGCTGTGTTGTGCACCGCGACACTGGTCCTGCACCAGGTATTATGGTATGGGGCAGTATTGGATATCACTCTCGCACTCCTCTTGTACGCATTGCTGGTACTTAAAACAGCCAGCGCTATATCTCTGAGGAGTTGTAGCCAGTTGTCCTTCCTTACATTCAGGGCTTGCCCACAGCAATATTTCAACAGAATAATGCACGACCACACATGACACGCATTGTCCAAGGGCTCTTAATCAATCACCAGATCAAAATTGCTTCCCTGGCCAGCTTGCTATCCGGATCTTTAGCAATAGAAAACATGGGATCCATGGTTGCTCAACGATTGATCCAGATTATATCCCCAACTGCCACATCAGATCAACTTTGACAACTTGTGGAAGCTGCTTGGTCTGCTGTACCCCAAGAAAACATCTAAAGTCTCTTTGAACCAATGCCGAGGTGTGTGTCAGAGGTGATCACCAACAATGGCAGCTACACTGGCTACTTATTTTGGCAGGAAACACACTTCACAGAAATTTATAAATCTAATCATTTGATACTTGGTCAACATGTTACCTTCAAAATAAATTTTGTTATGATATATTTTGTCTTTCATGGTGTAGCAATTTGGATGGCCAACAATGTATAAAGTAGCTACTGAGCACTTAAAAAATTTACTTAAGAATATTGGATTTAGTAAAAATTGATAGCACTGATTAAAATTTATTTCTTCGTATATATTAATGCAGGATGAATTCACACAAATCTGTTTTATATGCTGACTGCCAATGTCTCCTATTGACTTTTCATAAATTTCAGCTTCTTTTCGTATGAAAATAATGTTATCTTTCTTTGATTTTGTTCTTTTAAACCACATTTTATTTTATTTTTATGAATTTCTTAACTTTAATGGCTAAGAAATTTTGAGAATTATATGAGAATTTGTCTATTTACTCATTTAATTGCAACTATTTTTTTCAGCGACTATTATCAAAAGTATTTGGTTGTATAAGATGTAAACTGAAATCAAATTTAGCAAACAAAATAACAACATTCTTTTGGCAGTTTTACATATTTGATTTCCTGAAAACTTTAAATGTTACGGATAAAATACTGCACATTGTATGTGTATTCATACATTTTTAAAAATAGAATAATTCGCAGTAAACAATTTTAGTATGTAATTGAGTGTAAAGTTAATTCTGATTAGATTGGATTCATCTCTATCTTTTTTAAGAGTTAAATTTTTGTTTTTTACGACTGGTTGAGTTTTACGAAATAAAAGAATGGAAATTTGTTCAGTTTTACTGAAATTCCACGCGATAATTTTCAAAGTACAAACACATATATAAAACAACTAAACAATATGAAAAACGATAGGTCTAGAAGTTGGTTAAGTGATTCCTCCACGAAATATAAGAAAGGGAAAAATTTGGTTACTTAACAATTGATTTTCTCTGTTACCGAGAAAAATTTTATTTGAATTGTGTTTCGTTTTGAAAATCATGTATATTTAAAGAAAAGTTAATAAATTTTAGCTAAAAAATATATCCCAAAAGGATTTTGTTTCAATGTTAGGAACACAGTTTGTAAGTTGCTCCATAATTGCCTAGAAAAAATAGTCTTGTTGTATCGGTGAAATGTCTTATTGCTTGACAATATAGCATCATGATTTGATATTCCAAAGCCATAAACAATTAAGAATGCTTTTTCATATCACATGCATAAATACATTGAAATCAATGAAAAACATGCAATAACAGATCACACTGGCTTACAACCTACATATTTAGTTAATGCATTGCGGTAATTTGATTGATATTACCACTCGCATATTTCTATATTCTTTTTTTTTTAAACTATTATTCCATTTTAAACCCTTTTTCAGTAGCTAAGTTTTCTCTTAAGCAGTATGTATAGATATTGAGGAAAATCATATTAAGAATCGAGTATTTTTGAGTATTCAATAAATGTGTGTCAGAGTTAGCCAACTCTTTTACAATATTAAATAAAGTTTCCTTGGTATTAAATTGAGAGAAAAAGATTTTATTCTAATTATACTAGATACACTCAAAACTTTTTAAGAATTAATTTTAACTATTTAAGATTAGTTAACTAATAGTTAACTATTAAGAAAAAGAAGAAGTAAAAGATTTCAAATTCATTCGGAAATTTTAAAAGATTGTATTTATGCATAATGAAAAAAACATTTATAACAAAATAAATCGGATAAAATAATTTTAAATATTTGGTATTTCTATTTGTGTGACATATTCATATTTATATTAATATGCATGCTCTTGAATATTTATGATGTATGCACATAAAACACTATGTTGATAATTATCATCATGATTACGATAACTGAATTTTCTTGAAAATAAAATGACTAATTTTCTGAAACTTCGATTAAATAATGCCGATAATCTTATACATGTTATACATTACTGTAAAATGTTATATATTACACGTAAAATTTTCCATAGTATAAAACATGACCAAAGATACTTGAACCATAACCAAAGTTTCTAGATTAATTTTCAAGTATTTTTGCAAATGAACTTTTGTCATTTAACAAAACTGAAGCGTTTGGAAACCTTAAATTCGATAAATATTTTTCTTTGACTCCAAACAACCGGGACGAGAGAAATCACATATGTTAAGAAAATAAAGACATACATTTTAAAGCGTCCTTCTGAAAATTTTCTTCAGAAAATCCTCGTATACAATTCTTACAAGTTTAAAAGAAGTGCCTCTTAGATAATATGCCCATACGTTTCCTGAAATTTGAATCACCAGTAAAAGGGCTTGCCAACACATATTTCTAGAAAAATAATCAATTTGCAAAACAATGAAGTCTATATGATTTTTCATTACACAATGAACAATCTTATAATTTTTCAGAAAAAAGGATTTGTGTGTGTGTGGAATTTTTTCTAAGTTCCTCAACTTTCACATATATAAATGCCCTATGGTGAAGTTCTTGTTATGAGATATTTGTTATAAAACACATTTATAACTGCTTTGAATTACGATTTCCAGAAAAACTAAGGATCAATTACAGGAGAAGAGCACATCACAAAACGAAGAAAGGTGGAAAGAAACCATTTGGTTCCTATTGAAGCACACGTGATCTACATAAGAGATATAATATTAATTAAAATACAATAATATGAATAGCTAAAATGGGAGAGATTTTGAAAAGTAGATTTTTTGCCACCATTCTAACTAGCTTTCACTCGGTAGAACAGGACATCAGAAGGAAAACACAGAAGCATTCAGCGTGCATTGTGATGAACAAATTGCAACAAATAAATTGATTCTTAACAAAGCGAAATGGTTCTATTAAACTACTATTAGAAACCCTTTATCTTTTTTACTAATCTTTATTGCCAATCCCTTTTCATTACAATTTCATTCATTGTCATTCACATTTCAATGAAATTTACATTTTTTTTAAATTTTTTATTCTAGATAGTTGTTTTCTGATAATTTTTGAAGAGACAAAACAATTTCTTGTAATTTAACCATTTTTATAACGTAAGTTTTTATTAAATCTAAAATATCGTCAAAAGACGTAAAAGTGTAAGCTACTGTGTCACATGTTGAAATGCAAAATAAATTCGTATAAACAAATCAAAATTCCAAGCTACAGTTTAGAATTTTGATTTGTAATAACAGAAAATGCATAATAAATATTAAATTCGCCTTAAATTCTCCTTTGTACGAAATATTTTGTACAGAAAGTTATACCAACGCAAAAATTTCTGAGAAAAAATTTTTTTATTGTTATTTTATAAATTAAAAAAAATCAAATGTAACACTAGTTATATTTTTATAAATACGTAAGATTAAGTTGATATTGTTTTTAAATATATACATCAAGTTTTATTTAATTTGAAACTTTCAATGAATAAAAATACTTATCTGCAAAAATTTATTAACAGAAGTGAATGAATATTTATAACCTATCAACAAATATCTCTATTTACTGATATTAAACACATGAAATGTTGAATTATTAGGAGTTTTCAAATACATTTTCTGTAGATTAAAGACTATTTTTAACAACAAATCAGGTTAAATTAACATTTGGTGGCAAATTTGCTGAAAAAATAAAATAATAATTTTCTTTTTAATTATGTAATGATTTAAAATACCAGTAAATAAATAAAGTCCCTTAAAATACTTAATATAAACAAAATAATTTAATTTGATTCATTTTTTTTAAAAAATTTAAATGCTTTATTGTTCTTATTTAAACTGCGCGCAAAAAAGTAAACAAAAATTATTGCCTGTGTATGTATTTACTGTGGAAAATAACTGTTTAAAATATGAAAAGGATAAAGCAAATGCCATCGAGTGTTCATTTAAAGTTATACATAAAAAATAACTTTGCATTTCTAGAATTTCCATTAATGAACCTTCTATTGTTAAACTATTATTTATTGTTCTCGTTATATTAATCCTAATTTGAATTTGCTTAGCAATCTTCATAAACCTTTATACTAAGTTTAAACTTAAAAGATACATTTCAAAAAACATTTACAAAACTTTTTTTTTGGCAATGAATTACCAGATTTCGGCCATTGTAACTTAAACAAAAACAAAAAACATTAATTCCACGTTAAAACCATGCATATAAATCGAATACTTACAATATTATGTGCATTGGATAATACTAATGATGTTATTCATTATTTTATAAATAATTTGAATTTATTGAAAAAAATTTTATAAACCTTTAAACTATATATTGACTTTTTAGAGATTTATTTTAACTTTTCTAATTATTTTTAAAGTTGTAGGATATATCTTAACTTTCGTGACGATGCATGTCATATCCCTTTGTTAGCTGTCGTGATGGGCTGACATTTCCTTCCGATCTGAAGAGATAGGAATTTGAGTAGGAAAGGAATAAGGTAAATGAGGGGATAAAAATAACTTTTTTATTGCAGGATAATAAAATGAGGATGATCCCCTTAAAACAATGGAAGCAGGTAAATATTTGTTTTCACTTAGTTTAAAATTTTTAACTGTCCTCAGAAAATTTCTTTACCGGATGGAAACAGCTCAGTTTCTTTTATCTAAAAATTCTTTTTATGAAATATTTTTAATTATTTTCTTTTTATTCTACTTTTTTCAATTTGAAACAAAAATACGCTATTACCTTTCATAATTTCAACCAAATAAATTTTGGAAATAGAAACATTTTAATTCACAGAAAATAAATAACATCGTTTTATTTGGGTCTGGTTCTGGGAGGATGATAATTTTACTAATAAGGATTCAGAATGTGAAAAATGAAATGATTAATGCATAAAAAGATATTAATAGACAGGAGTTACAAGTTTTTAATTATTGAAATTGATATGAAACCTTAAAACTAAATTATAACATTAAAAATCCCTTTCAGACATTTGGAGTAAAAACTGTGTAGATCTCATTTAATATTATAGTATTTAACTTATGCAGGAACAAACAAATTATTTAAGGTTATTTTCATATTTTTTCTAAATTAAATGATATTTGACGTGAAATAGTTTTCATCAGAAATTTACAAAATTTCATAGAAATTAATTGCATACAGTCTGTATTGTTTTAGTAATGATTTATTAATCTGCAACTTCTTTTTACAAAATTGGAAAGAATGTGCTTAAAGTAAAACAAATTTTGAAATCTACAAAATATTAGTAAAAAATTTGCAATAGGGTAAACTCATATTTACATTTGCATTTTATTTTCAATAATTAATTTTCAGTTTGACTTTTCACCTTGAATACCAGTATTTTGCACTAAAATGACTTGATTAATATTTCCGTTAATTTCCTCCCTGATTACTCCTGAAAATATAATCCGCAAATATCTTATACAATCAACAATTAGCAAAACTTTTGGGAATAATATTTTATAAGTATGAAATATAATTGCACATAAATTTGTTTTGTTTAAAATTTGTCATAACTAAAATTTCAATTTTACCCAGTTTGTTGAAATTAGACGATCTAAACTTCAATACTAATGCCTTCAAGTGGCTGTTAACCTTTTCAGTTAGCTTGTCCGCTCTCATGATAATATATGTATTAATGTCTGAAGATATCTTTATGGCATTTATTGCCATGAAATGGAGTTGTTAATGAAAAAAGTAAAATAGATCTTTGTCACATCTTTTATAAACAGTAAAAGAAGTAAAGAGATCTTTCCCTGCTTACAAATTGAAACTTAAAATAATAAAATACGTATTCTATACTGATGATATACGTAATTTAGTAATTTATTTTTGTGCTTGAATATGATGCATGAAAAAAAATTAACTTCAAATATGTGAACTTTTATAACTAAAACAAAAGAAACTAAAATTATTGGGAAAGAAATTTTTTTAATTAGCACTAGCGAAAAAGGTGGTTACACTATTACTATAAACAAGTTATTATTGAGAATTAAAATCATATATATACATACTCATTATTATAATCCTTTATAATGATAAGTGTTTTAAGAAATAAAATATTGTCATATGCTAATTCTTATATATCATAAGCAAATATAATAAGATTTATCAATTTCATTTAAACTATAATTGGCATTCTTTGCCGCTCAAAATATAATTAAAAAAAGTTTATACAATAAGCATTATTTTTTACCTTAAAAATAGAACTCAAGAGGTTTATGAATTCATTGACTTTTTTCTTAGGAAATTCCTTATAGAATGTTCTCTACGCATATGTTCAAGTCTGCTTTCTCTTGATTTATCAACTCCATTTATCGCGACTTTCCACTTACCTTGAACGTTTCCTTCAAGTACCAATCAATGTTAAGTATATTAACAGAGATTTCTTTATTTTACTCGAAGTTCACTTTGTTTTCTTATTTAATTGGAATTTTTTGTGATAATTTCACCATGTTTTTGTTGGAATAAGGTATGTACCTTATTCCAACGAAAACAAATTCCGTATAAAAGTTAATAAGCTCTTTCCTTATTTCTTCTACAAATTAGAAAGAGAACTCTTCACTTTCTATAATTCAATGATCCAAATATTTATATACATTAATAGTCATTCACTATTACAGTAATTTAAAATATAACTTTAAATATTTAATGTATGATTATAATAGGATTTCAAAATAAGTTAGTATGACATTGTATTTTAATCCGTACGATTACAAGTTGATATTTGTCCGTTAATTATTATTTTGTGGAAATAAAAAATATTATCTAGAACTTAGGTTTTCGCGAACATTTTTCAAAATATCGATAGTCCATTGAACGTGCATTTATGAAAACACTAATATGTAATTTATTTCTAACATTTCAGTTTCAAAGTAAATTTTGGGGCTTCTTAAAATAAAACTTAATGGGTTAAACTATGACTATAACATTACAAATTTCGTATAAAAGTTTATTCTTATTTTCAGAAAGTTATCCAAAGCAGAAAATCATGAAAACCAAGGAGTTTTAGAAGAAAACTTTCTAAAACATGCTGGTATACATAGAGAAGAAAATGGTAGAAAAGTTCATAAAGTATACTCATGGACACCTCCAGGACTTCTTGCTGACAAAGTAAATATAGGAACTTAATAACCTTTATGTAATGATAATAAGTATTTTCATTTTAAATATTGGTTGCTTAATTTTATATTTAATTAAAAGTATTTGTAATGGATATTTGAATAATGGTCTTTTTAAAAACAAATGCGATTCTGATTGCGTTTGTGGTAATTTTGAAAAATGTCAAACTGCTGTACATGCAAAGTGTCATAGACAAGCATTTAGAGGAAGCTTAAAATATTTTACAACAATATAAAGGATATTATACTAACACTCATGTGGTAGAGCTTAATGTTTTCATTTACGAAAGTAGATGTAATTCCCTTGCTTACCAAATAAGTGACAAAATTTAACAAACTTTTCTCGACATATTTGAAAAACTATACATTAAAATTCATGATTTTATTTCTTGTAATCATAATTTTAATCATTATAGCTTTATACTCAACAAAGTATTATAGCTGTCAGCATTTTTCAGTTGATTACTCTAGATATGTGATAATTCTAGGAATGTACTATGTGTGTTCCTTTTTCCGATTGTATATGGTTTCATCCAAGATATTTTTAAGATACTTATATGTTAATATTAAAGTCATAAGGAAACTGAAAATAGAGAAATGTGTACTTAAAATCATCAATAGCCTCATATGCACAACTTCAACTATGTTAAAATCCATAAACTTAAACCTATTTTAATGCCAAGATTGATATTTAACAAATCCTCCTCAAGAACAAAGGTAACTCTTCCTTTTAATTTTTTCTACTACATGAAGAAAAGTTTAACCTGATTATTTTAATTTAAGTGACTGGTCCTATTGATATCATATCTTTAATTGCGCTAAGAATCTGAAATGATTTTGTATTTTTTATCTCATCAAGAAAATCTAGTCAAAATAATCAAAAATAATTTTTGCACCATTGGTGACGTAAAAGTTTATCCAAAAAGCATTCTTCACTGTATTAGTCAATTTTGAAATACACTGCTCAAAACAATTAAAGGATATTGCGGTTTTAGGTGGATCTTGTGGTTGGGAAACTTTTTAGCTGATTGATACGTGGTCAACAGACGTAGTAGGTTATATGAGAATAAATTACACATGTTTCACAAAAAAAATGCATTTTATTGCGCATTTGTGTACAAAAGTAAAAAAACACAATTTGTGCATTTGAGAAAAAAAGAATAAGAAAAGGTGTTGTCTTCAAAGGAAGTCATTTTCAGTTGGGGGTATGGTCTCCACGGACGGCCAGCAACGTTGAACAACTTTGAGGCATCTTGTCAATGAAGCTATTAATCACGAGTTGGGATATTCTGTCCCGCTATTTCAGAAGAGCTCTTTTCAGTTCTTGGAGAGTTTGGGGGGTGGTTGGTGGCCAGCAACTCGTCTTCCTAGAGTGTCCCAAACGTGCTCTATTGGATTCATGTCTGGAGAACACGCTGGCCATTCGATTCGTACGATTCCTTCCTTGAAAAACAAATCCTCCACCAGGTTAGCACGATGTGGCCTACAGTTATCGTCCATTAAAATGAAGTCATCTCTAATTGCTGCAGCGTAAGGGACTACAATAAGTCTGACGATCTCATCCCTATATCGGCGACCCGTCAGAGGTCCATCTCGAATGATACAGAGGTCTGTGCGCCCGTCAATGGAGATGCCATCATATACCAACACTCGCCTACCGCCAAATCTGACGCAGGATTATTCCTACTGCCACGGTCCCTCCAGATGAAAATACGCCTATTATCAGGAAGAACAGAAAAATGGGACTCGTCAGAAGAAAGAACATTGCTCCATTCATTTTTCCTCCAGTTCACATGCTCTGTTGCCCACTCCCTGTGGTCGCGACGATGCATTAATGTTAGTTTAACACGTACCATCGGTCGGCGATACATACAGACCTACACCATGGAGCCGGTTTCGGACAGTGTGAGTTGAAACCGTGGTGTCAGTAGCCGAGCGAAATTGTTGTTGGAAAAGAGTAGCGTTCATATTTCGGTATCTCCGAGCCGTTAACACTAAATAATGATCTTTATTGGGCGTTGTTGCCCGTCTACGACCTTGCCCGGTCTTCGGCCTGCACTCTCAGTCTCCAAAAAATGGTTCCAGATCCTGGAAATCACACTTTGTGACACTCCAATAGCTTGCGCTTTTTAGGCTTGAGTTTGTCCCCCTTCTAACCTACCAACAACTCTCCAAGCTTCTGAATCAATTAAAAGACTTTGCTGAGACATCGTACTCATCGAAACAAAGCAGTCACTGAATGCCGATCATCCTTATCTTCATTGTCTTTTATTCAGTTGAAAGTCAAATTTCATTCACTGCCGCTGAAGAGACGTTTTTGACTTTGAACTAAAAAATTAGCATACTCCACAGTTTGAAAATCAGAAAAATTTTCATTTGTGATTCTCTTCTTTCATTTTCAGCAAAAAAAAAATTTCGCTTATATCTTTATTTTATGTATAACTTACAATATCCTTTAATTGTTTGGAGCAATGTATTACTCCATATGTAATACATATATGATGAGTTGCAGAAAAAATGTTAATAATTTATTTGAATATGGGAAAGAAATATGACAGGATTCATTGCCTTCAAAGAGTTTGTTACCTCATTTTACTGATTATCACACCAACCACGTATTTGTTTTCATGTTTTAGAGAGAGATCCTGTTCAGACTTTTATATCAACGGAACACATTATTAATGTCTAATAGTGAAATAGTGTATAATAAGTAACTTGACCATTTATGCTACCTTTTCCAAACAATTCTTCAGTACATAAAACTAGATCTTTCGTTTTCAGATTCTCTCTAGGTTAGCACTTCTGGTAACTCAATTGGAAATAAAATCTTTTCCAAAACATCGTTTTTTCCAGATATTTTCCAGTGAACATGCTTAAACAAAAATAATTACAAATAAAACAAAATATTGTTATTTTATATTTCTCTCTTTTAATCAATAATACATTTAACAATTGAAGGTAAAGTCATTGTTTTAAGGTGTAGTTACAATGTGAGCTTTATGTATTTATAAGTAAAAAATAGAAAAGGCTTGATTTAAAATTTTAAAGTAAGACAGGTATATTGATGATTAGAATAAAATACAAATTTTACATGCATGTTTTACCAGATAATTAAGATAATTTAACAAATTATAGTTAAAAAAAATTGGTCAAGTATTTAAAAATTATTGATATTTTATAATACTTTAACATTCTCAAAATATCTGGTACAGAAAAATTAATTACAATGCAGCTTCTTTCATTGTATGTAAATATTTTTTCATTAAAAGTATTATTAAGATAAATACTATAAATATTATTAGTATAATTGTTTAATTTTGAAATCGCTGACTATCTGTGTTAATATATTAATCGAACTGATATAATTAACGAAGTGAGTCAGCGGAATACTAAGCACCGTTATCCAACACAAAGATTTTAGGAGTGTTCAGATCATAAATGGGGCAAACAATTGTGCTGCAAATAAAATAGTTTGTCAATGAAAATAGCATCATTGTCAATAATTATACACCAGTTATTAATTTTTTGAAACCCTGTAATATCAAGTGAATTATTAGCGGATGTTGAGTCAGGTGCTCATTTCGATCTCTATCTACGCCACATATCATTTGCGGTTTTCATTGTAGTGGTACTACTCATAAGCAAGGTAAGACTGATTGAATGTCTGTCAATTTAGGTGCTACTCACAAGAAAGATAAACTTTGATTGAAGGTTTGTTAGTTTTAACTAACATAAATCGCTGTTTATATTTGGAAGCATGGTGATCAACGGTTGAATTCAACATTCATTCATAATCTTTACACAATCGTTGCGAAATTCTATGTAAGGGTCTTCTGGGATTACTGGTCTTTAATCGTTCTAAGAGCAAATTCATTACTAGCAAGTACGTCGATTGAACAGCATATGCTGCTCCATAAAAGTTTTGTTCTACAATTTGAAATGTTGTTCTGTTGGCATTGTTAACGAAAACGAATCACTTGTTCAGGATGATCTGTATAAAACTTTAAAGAAAACTGAGTAACTATAGCAATTGAGAATAAAAAGTTATTTTAAAGTCAAAATTGTAGAGATGTACAAGTGATAAAAAACAAAAGAAAAATATTAAATACAACTGATAACACATAAATTGATAAAATTTTAACCCTGCAACCATTCATTAACTAAAACATTTTACCCACAAAAAATCTTTTGAAAGTTTGGAAAAGTTCTTTGTAGTAAAACTAGAAAAATTAGCTTCTTAACTAATTAAAAAATGAGTTTATATAATAATATAAAACATTTATACTTTAGAATCAATTATTAAAAATAACAACAAGAAATGATTTAGAGCTGTTTTCATCCCTATCGGAAATGCTTAGAAAATTATGTTGAAATATGTAGAATATAAACAGCTATTATATTTATGGTTTCTTTAATTGATGACAGTAGAAAAATTTTATTGCAAAAAAAAATACTTGTATAAACCAACTGTTATACTGTATGAAAATATCCAAGAAAGAAAATTTTAATGCTGTGAGTTCATGTTAAATAAAGAATTAATTATAATATTTACAACATATATTTCGTGTTTTTATAATTATTAACATTTATAAAATTTTTCTTTTTCTAAGAAATAAAAAAACATTAAATGCGTGAACTTTAAAACTATAATATTTTATCAAAGACGGTCGATGACAGAGTGATAGGCGTTTCTGAATCCAAGGCTATTGATCTCGGGTTCGAATACTGATTCCGACAAGGATGTTCCTTTTTATCTCTGCTTTGTTTCTTCTTACCTGATGAATGGATGTGCCAACCCAATAAACGGCTTTGTGATAATGTGACATAAGTTGACTCTTTGACTTGGTTAGCATCTGCCCAGCCAGTAACAATAAATAGCAGTTTCCGGCCTTGTTGTGATGAAGGGTTAATCACTCAATGCCCGCCTTTAGGAAATAAAAACGTTTTTCATTGTTGAAATCAAACTGTGTGATTGGAAAATAGTTAAAACTTTTAAACTATTTCATGACTTAACGTCGTTACTTAAGTTATCTAATGAGTATATATTTCTACCATTTATAAATTATTTAATACTGTTGTGACATAAAAGACGTATAGATATTTACTCGCTGAATTTTTCTTATTTCACTTTCTTTTAAAAATGATTATAAACTTTCATTTTTAATAAGAATCAAATGAGTGGTAAAAAGGACCAATAAGTTCTACCTATGAATAAAATAAAATATTACATATTTCGACAAAAATTAAGACAAACAATTAAAATAAGAAAATGGACAAAAGCATACATACCATAGAAATTTATAGATTTTTAAGATAACTATTTACGACTAGTTTTGTCAATATTTTAGTAAAACACCTCGAATGTGTATATAGCAGGAAATATTTGATTTGGCCTCAACTCAAACTGAAAGCTGTTTCACTAAAGATTTTTTTTCCGAGACATGCGAGCGCGCTGTGGCTTGTTACAAAGCTATAACTCTGGAGAAAAGACATCGATCCTCATAAACAGCTTTTGTAAGTACATCCCATAAAATCTGCCTTGAGTTAAGCTGGGAAACGAGACTGCCATAAAAAATATGAATGTTTCATTGCTCAAACAAATGTTTTACAAAGTAAGGTGAATGTACTTATTCATTATCTCATTCAGAAAGATAATTTTTTCTCCAATTATATTATCATGTACATTTAATTATAAAATGATATATTATTAAAACTTATTCTGTGAAAAATTTCTTCAAGTTCAGAAAATTATCCCTAAAACATTCTGGAGGTTGTTTTCATCTGAAGATTCTTATGACATGGATGTGACTATCTTAAATCATAATAACTGCATATTTTTGCATAAATAAGCTGAAAAATTGTACTTTTTTTATCCGTGAAAATTACGAAATACCGTTCACATGTACAAAACGTGTTCCTAGTGAAAATCAGTGCAGCACTGGAAGGCGGGCAGTTTTCATAACATGTTCTTGGACTCCATATTATTAAATCGAGGTTAAGTTTTGCGTATTGGTTTTCTTGAATAAGGCATTTTAAACCATCTTTGATTTTGGAAATACATTTTCCTTGTTATTAGAGTACCAAATTTACTCATTCAAACACGGATAACTTGAATAAGCACTTTATTTTCTTTTTTATCACAATTCATAATATATTTAAGAACATCTGAAACTGTAATTCATTAGCAATTAGTTTATTTTGCTAAAGACAAATTATTTACTGTTATTTCAGACAATTATTGACATGTAATATAAAGTTTTTTAACATCCTTAAGACACTTTCCTACAAAGATATAATTTTTAATTTTTTGCATTACATTTCATTTAGATATTCAATTGGAGCAAATTAAATATGTATATTGATTGTTATTGTAAAACAGAGATTTACTTTCAAAGGGCAATCATTGTAATCAAGTAATGTAAAAAATATTCAAACATAGAATAAAAAAAAAAAAACATTGGCTCTTAATATAATTTTTTAGAACATTTTTTATTTTTGAATTGAAGCATTTTGTTCATTCATTGATTGTTGTCGATTTCTAGATTGATATATTATTCGGATACGCACAATTTTTTTTTAACAATACAAGCCACAAATTATTACTGAGTTGTTCAGAATTTTTGTTAATAAGAAAGGTTTTATTTCTAAATGAATTGTACTTGAGGAAATATTGATGTAATATAATTATTGTAAATCCCTCACTCTTAGGTATTATTTATTTATAGTGATTAATTAGTCACTCTCAAGCAGATTTAAATTCCACATCTAAGCAGTAGAAATTGTTGTAAAAATATTTTTCTACTTCTATTTTTACATACTATTTTACTTCTCAAAAAATGAAGGATATTACAATAAGATGAATATATTTACTCGTTTTCTCACTGTTAAATCCTCACTAACTGATTAAGTTAAAATTACTTTGAAAGAGACTTAAGAAAGAGGAATTCGTGTCACATTTTAAAAATGTGAATTTCAAGCTAACTAGTAAAAATTTGAAAATCAACTAAAGAAAATTTTATTCCAGCTCAGTTGTGTGTGTTCCGTTGTTTTTTATAAATCCTTGACATGAAATAAGATAAGAGAAAGACGATTCAATCGACTGAATAGAAATATGTCATTTATAGTTTCGATAACATTGTAAAGAAAGTTTCTTATAATATTTTGGCATTCTAGAACAACAGAAATATATATCCATTTGTAATCGATTATTTAACTTTTAGCTAGTATTTGTACGAATACTTTTATCATTTCTGTGTGTAACAATTATAACATAAAAATTTTACTGCACAATATCAATTTGTATATTTGTTCTTCATTATTACGAAGTATATATTACATAAGCAAAATACAGTAAAAAATGGGAATTAAGAATTTTGAGAGCTCTTGAGTCAAAATTTTGTAAGATACTAGAAGAATTCTTAAGTTTCTTACTTCTAGTAAGAAAGATTTTTAATTTTTTAGAATACTTTTAATGGAACTTAACTCGTTAGCCAATTAATAGCATCTTAGGTCCCTTTTAGTGACAAGAGAATTACTTGTTCTGGAAATTGACTTTTTTCGAGAGTTGGATCTATCGCATTTTAAGCAATAGCAAAAAATAAAGCGTTCTTCTTACGCAGGTAATTGGCCAGCTGCTAATGATCGCAAACAGAAAAAGGGAAGCAAAACTTTTGTCCGGTACACCTGGAGAATCAAAATGAAGAAATATGTTATTCTTTTTATTTCAAATAAAATTATGAACAACCTTTTGACAAATTATGCAATTAAATCTGCAAACAGTTAAATGAAAGAGTTTTTGTATTAAGAATTTTATCCAGTTAATAATATTTTAATATTCCAAGCGATATTTATTTCGATAATATTGAAATTTTTATTAAAAACTAAACTAAAAAATTACCTTACACAGTGAAGTAATACGAGATAAATACATTTAAATACTTATCTATCTTATTTTCTCTTGTTGAAAATAAGTTATAGATTTTTATTCCAATTCCAAAATTCCAAAAATAGAAAAAAATATCATAATTCGAAAAATATGACGTATTCTTTTGTTAGTAGCATAATTGTAACAATAATTAGTAGCTAGCAATAAGCACTTAATTCTAGCAGTTACTAGGCATAAACTAATAAAACTCAGTGCTATATTGAATAGGAAAAATTTCAGGGTACACATTATTATTTCACTTTTAGTTGATGCTTTAAATTGTTGATATTTTTAAAACACAGAAATGTTAATATTATAATGTCTTTAATTTTATTTTCCTCTGCAATTTCTCAGAAATATTACGCAACTTGAAAAATAGTTTAAAATTTTTAATTACAAAAATAATAATAAATATTTATAGGGAGGAGGCAGAGCCTGTGACTATATGTTGTGCTATCTTGCTGTGTGCATACATTTTTTTATATATATATATATATATATACACTACTGGCCATTAAAATTGCTACACCAAGAAGGCGACATGCTACAGACGTGAAATTTATACGAAAGGAAGAAGGTGCTGTGATATGCAAATGATTAGCTTTTCAGCGCATTTAGACAAATAAGGCGCCAGTAGAGACACCTACATTGTGTTTAAATGAGGAAATTGTTTAGCCGGTTTCTCATACACAAATTGCATTTGAACGTTGTTGCCTGGTGAAAAGTTGTTGTGATGCCTCGGGTAAGAAGGAGAAATGCGTACCAGCACATTTCTGACTTTGATAAAAGTCGATTTGTAGCGTACCGGGATTGCAGTTTATCTTACCGCAGTATTGCTGCTCGCGTCGGTCGAGATCCAATGACTGTTAGCAGAATATGGAATCGATGGGTTCAGGACGGTAATACGGAACGTCATGCGGGATCTCAACGGCCACCAATCACTAGCAGCCGAGAAGACAGGCATATTATCCGCATGGCCGTAATGGATTGTGCAACCACGTCACGAGCCGTGAATCAAGAAATGGGGTCGTTTGGAAAACAACAAGTGTCTTCACGAACAGTTCGACGACGTTTGCAGCAGCATGGACTCTCAACTCGGAGACCATGGCTGCGGCCTCCCTTGACGCTGCGTCATAGACAAGAGGCCTTCAATGGTGTGATCAACGACGAAACATGGCACACGCATGGCAAGACGTCATCTTTTCAGATGAATCCAGGTTCTGTGTGCAGCATCATGATGGTCGCATCCGTGTTTGGTGGTATCTTGGTGAACGCACGCTGCCAGTGTGCGTTCACCACGATGCCAGTGTGCCATTGGATACACGTCTCTGTCACCTCTTGTTCGCATTGACGGTGCTTTGAACAGTGCACGTTACATTTCTGGTGTGTTACGACCTGTGGCTCTACCCTTTATTCGAGCCCTGCGAAGCCCTACGTTTCAGCAGGATAATGCCCTACCGCATGTTGCCGGTATTGTACGGACCTTCCTTGATACGGAACATGTTCGGCTGTTTCCCTGGCTAGCACTTTCTCCAGATTTTTCACCAATAGAAAACGTCTGGTCAATGGTTGCCGAGTGACTGGCTCGTCACCAAACGCCAGTCACTACGGTTGATGAACTGTGGCATCGTGTTGAAGCTGCATGGGCATCTGTACCTGTACATGCAATCCAATCTCTGTTTGACTCAATGCCCAGGCATATAACTGCTATTATTACTGCCAGAGGTGGTTGTTCTGCGTGCTAATTTCTCAGGATCTATCCTGCCAAATTTTTTGTAAATTTAATCACTTGTTATTTCTAGTATAATATATTTGTCCAATAAATATCATTTTGTTATCTGCATTTCTTTCTGGCGTAACAATTTTAATGGCCAGTAGTATATATATATATATATATATATATATATATATATATATATCATTCTAATTTATCATTATATATTATCATCTAATTTATCATAATATATTATCATTCTAATTTATATATAATTTTTTTAAGGATTCATTTTTATTTGAAATTTAAAAATAAATTTGTGAAGGTGAAGTACTCAGAATAACCGACTATTTAAATATCATCTTACTGTAAACTATATAGCAATCGCTAATAAAGATAATTTTTAAATTAATTTGTTTCAAGAACTATTTGAACAATGAAAATAAAATAGCAAGTTATTAAATACCTACTAAACTTTTTCGATAGGGAAGCGTAAAAGAAAAACAGCTTCATTTGCAAATAAGCCAATTAACATGATTTTAATAAGTTAAATATGAAACGAAGTTAATTTTCTCTTCAGTATGTTTTTAAAAACAGGAAAATAGACACTGATAATTCTGAGACAAATTTGATAGTTAATTTCTCCTCCCTCTTAGCTTTTAGGTTTCTTAGGATAGCACATACTAGTTACAATATGTATAAATATTAGATCATTGAATTAATTTCAGTACTAAATGAGGAGACTTAAGTATTTAATTGGAGAGTAAACACTACTTAAATTTTTTATTTCATGTAAAAAATATTGCGAGTGTGGTATCCAACAATAAACTATAAATATTCCTCAATAAATCCTTTCTTTAGAAATGGACAAAGCTACATGAACACTTAGAAATGAGCATTACTTTCTTTAAAGGATAATCCGAGAACTAGGGTAAAAGATTGGATGAAAAATTTCCTATACACAATAATAGCTGTTATAGAATTTTGGAATTTGATTTCCAGAAAAATTATTGAACCTATATTAAAATCTATTTAAGAAGAATTGTTAAACCTCTGAAAGCATGTTTTGCTTCTGGTTAAAATATTTACCTTCTTGAACAGAAAACTTAAAAAAGCTGATATACTTGTTAACAATTCTTTCAACATGAATAGTACACACACTCACATTCTTGGAATAATAAACTAACTGTACTGAACAAATTCATAAATGTCAAATGCAGGCTGTTTCGGAATATTGGTAGTAATAAAGATCTGTAATAAGATAGTAATATTTATATTTAGAGATGTTTCTACAATATTACTGACTTTGGTTTTAATTTTAAAATAGGAGATATGTGGATTTAATTGAAAGGTGTGATTTTTTTTATCTTTTTAAATAAACTAGAGAAATTCTCAAAATTTCATTATTGAAATTAATTTTTTTAATGACACATACTTTGATCTCAACCATGACAAAATTTACAAATAACTACTGAAAAAATATGTTAACATTTATTTAAGCATCTTCGGAGTACATAATAAGAAAACTATGAATAGTTTCTAAACATAAAACCATAGAACGAAATCATGGTAGCGAAAATTATATTCTTCATATTTTGGTCATAATATTTCATGTCTATAAGAAATAGAGCATATGTTACAGAAAATATCAAGTTATAGTCAACTAGAATCAAATAATCATATTGTTCTAATTTAAAAAAATCATTTTAAATTGTTGAAAATTAAATTTTAAATTAGTCACAATTATATTGTATACAATTTTGCTTAAAATATAATTAATGCAACGACATTTTGACGGTCATTATCAAATTCCTGATATGATTTTTAATAATATTTTAAGTTTTGCAGCCTTTATATTCAAATAAATTTGTATAGAATTGCATTTCATTTTTTAGAGGTTTCAAGATTTAAACGTGTGTCCTAGGTAGGTTTAGGTATTGTCCTTGTAGTATCTAAATCAAATATTATGGGCTCGAAATTTAGAGTTTACGTTTACATTTCGTTAAATTTACCTTTCATATATGGAACATTAATGTCCACAAACAGCAATTTGAAAAAAATATCTTTTTTTCAACTGCTATTTGTGTTAACGTGAATCCAGCATCGGCGACATAGCCTTGTGTAGCTCAGATAACTTGATATTTGCATAACACTTCCGTCATAACATGATATGAGATAGGACATGGTGGTATCGTTTATTGGTTAAAGTGTCGTTTTCAGAAGATAATAAGTTCGTATCCTGACTTAACTGAAAATCCGTCGTGCTCGCTAAAGGTGGATAAGGGACGTTAAATAGGTTATTGGCGTCATATAGCCCAAGTGTATGGCAGGTCAAATATTGTGGCTCTTGTGCTTGGTTCCTGCTTCTAAATGACGAACACTTTCACCCAGAAGCTTCTATCTATCTGTTAGAGCTTGACTCAGGGCTAAGTACAGGGAAGTATGCTGGTGCTTATTCACAGGGTATTATTTATATCAACTTATTAGTTAGATATGTGAACTATTATAATTATATGTATCAATTTATTGGTAAAGATAAATATCAACTTATTGGCTCCAAATTATATTGTTATACAATCTTTTATCATTCAAAATCCACAATGAGAAAAAATATGTTTGCACCATTTGGATATGTAATTACACCACCTGAATAATATATACTTACATATTGTTGAGAAATATTTTCATTCATTTGTGATTTATATGACAAAATGTATGCAGATCTATTTTATCAGTCGTAGTTCACCATTTTATCTTATGTGACATCAAACACAAAATCGGATTTTAATCATGAAATTCATAAAAGAAATCTCAAGAGCACAGCAAAAATAATTATTTAGATTTTTTTTCCAACAAAAACTTATTAAAATTATAAATGGCATAAGATATCCTTAAAAGCGTGAAATTTTGAATACATTGTTTCTGGACATGCTTATAATGTATCTTATTAATTAGCATGTAATTTCATTACTAAGAATTTTTTTCTTCATATTTGAAAAAATAAATTTTTTATTAATCTTGGCTTAGATATAAATATTTTTATCAAAGAGTATAAAGAAATAAATAAATATTCTAAAAATATATGTACAGTTAAATAATGATATTATCATGCAGTGAAAAATCCTTATATAGAGTATAATTAATTGTCAAAAATATATATTTTTAAAAAAATTTGCTTTGTCCAAATCAGTTTGGATTAATTAAAAAAATTCAACTTCAAGAAGCTAGCACAATAGTTGCAATATTAAAATTTATGAAATTTTGTAAAGCTTACTTTATGTGTAATATATTTCAAGTTGCGATCTCTAACAGTTATGAAGAATTTTACCTGGTTTCGTAGCCAGACATTTTTTTAAACATTTCATAAGACATTTCGTAACAGACATTTTTTGACAATTTTGAAACAGTTTCAGTGTCCGAACAGTTTATATTTCTCTTTTAAAACAACCACCGAATATTCAACCTGCATATTGTTTAATAATTACTTTAATTATTATTTAAGAATTATCATTAGGCTCAGATTCTTAACTCGTCTCGTGACCGTGATCAATAATTATGAGACATTACCAAAGATTGTGTTATAAGGCGCAATTTAGACTACCATGAGTACTTCAAAACATAGCAATACATATTCTACCATGTAGCTCTAGTACACTATATATACACAAATTCAAATAAAAAAGAAGTGGGCTCACCGTCCTCTAGTAATACAGCAGCAGTCCTCGGAGTATAAGGTCCTGGGTTCAATTACAGCTACTTTTGAACAACGTGAGGACATGTTCCGCTTTCATATACACGTTTGTCAGGGTAGGTGCTCGGGAGTTTTTCGGTTTACTTTGCTTTTGCCATGAATACTGCCCACTACAAAAAGTCCTTGTGGAAGGCAAATTACGTGGTGAGCAAAAGGCATTTGGTAGTTGGCTCTCCACTGTGCGGGGACTAAAATATGTAATATTCTATGGCATTAAAAATAATCTGACCTGATTTTCACAGAAGAAAGTAAGCATTGATACAGATTGCACAATAGGTGAGTATTTTAGTAACTATGTTGTTAATCAAAAGTTTTAAAATTATATCTAAACTGTTCTGATAACCAAGAAAAAAGCCTTGCGTTTTAGAATCTTAAACAGTACTCTTGAGAAACCAGTGCACCAAGTAAACACTGTTAGTTGAATTTCACAGTAACAGGAATAAGTACGTCGTTTATTCTATATTGAAAGTATCAAGAAAACTTTGTGAAATTCATTAAAGAGCAACTGAAACAACGAAGCAGACAGAAATACCACAAAAGCAACTTTATTTGATTTTTCCACTATAGCCAGTTGTAGGTAACTTGTAAAATTCATTATTTAAAGAATTAACCAGAATTCATAGCTGACTACAGACTTAGAATATGAAAACTATTTCCCTATGTAACCGGAAAGAAAGAAATATTTATTCAGTGTACAAAGCGACATAAACTTTGTCTTCCACCTGCAAGAATAAACGCGTATTTCTATAAATTTCAACAACACAATTTGCCTCTTTGTACATCATGTTATAGAAAAAAAAAACCAATCTATAAACAATTTATTTATTTATTTCGGTATATAATACTTGTGGCACAAATAATTTGAGTTGTTGGTATAAAAACTCAATTTCTGTCAAATTTGAATAAAATCAACTTATTAAATTTGACTTCCATGTCACATTTGAATTTGCAGGAATATTTTTAACATTTTAACTATATTATACTTACAAAATTTCTTTCAATTTAGCTATTGTTGATACTTATTTCCTGTTCTATTCAATAAAATTTGCTTCATAATAATCAGAATGCTATTTTATATTTGTTTCAGATCTTTCGTGTTCATGTTATTTTTTATTATTTTTTTTATTTGCTTATTTTTTTATTTTTAATGCTTATTAATGCTTCGAAAATCTTAGCAAAATGTTAAATAAAGAATTGATTTTCTAAGACATGAACACATGGACTGAGAATGATAAATGAGATTTGCTATTGCCATTATTAAAAAAAAAATTATTTTTTGCTCTTGTACCAGATTGAATTCTGGAATATGTATGGCTTAACCAGCATTTTAGACGTGAGTGCGAAAATCAAACATAACATGTTAGTTTTAGTTTGCAACAAACATGTGCAAAGTCATTTCAATAGCACTTCTCATTAGCACACACAATAGTTACAAATACTTTATGAGTATATATCTTTTAAAAATTTAATAAATAGCACTAATTAGTTAAAAACCAAAATAAAAAATAAACTTTAACCTATAGTAGAAATCAAAAAATATAAAAAATACTACATGTAGCCTATAAAATTATCAGTAGTTATATTTTAATCAAAAATGTGTTCTTCATGCTACAATAATAACGATATAAACTTGTTGTATAATGCCCAATTACTAGAATTTCCACTTCTCAACACTACAAGGTTCTGATGTGATGGCACTTTAAGCAGAAGGATACGCAGTGGCTTTGCCATATCGAGGCTACTATAGTAGCCTCGAAAGTAAGTTTTCGTAATTTGCGCAGTAATAAATAATGATAATAATAAATAAAAGCAACAATAATAATAAAAGAGTGCAGGGACCAAGTAGAAGACCCCAAACTTTGCGTGCAACCACCTAAGTTATTATTTCAGATGGAGAACATTATGGTCACGACATATTTTATGTTTCTCAGCCACCTTTAGAGCACACAACGGATCTCCTATTGGGTCCGGTTTCGAACTCGCTACTTTCCAGTAACAAAAAACCTAATCAACCAGGCTACCATCACTTCACAGTGTATGTATTTTAATGCATAAAATCGGGTGACATTTCTATACAATCCAATATTTCCGTACAGAATTTGTTATAAAAATGGATTTTTTAAGATGTTGAAAAGTAACTTTTTTGTGGAGTGGTAATTCTTATGAGCAAGAGAACATTTTGAGAGTTAACTTATATATTTATCTATTATAAAGAAAGAAATAACATTCAAAAACTTGTCGCTCATAAATTAATCAATATTAATATTTAATTGCAGTGCCATTGGTAATAATGATAGTTTCAATTTCATGAATTTGTCAATTTATTGAATTTTATTGGTCAGTTATAAGATCGTTGTTTAATTTCACTTTTCTAACTTTAATTTTACTTTTCTTTTGAAGATGTGCAATATTACAAATGTATGTTATATTATCATTGAATTTTTCTTCATTAGAAAATAAAGATTAGATCAAATTATAATGCTTTTGAAATGTGGTGCTCTTTTTTACTATTAAAAATCCAAAATTGAATTGTTTATGAAATATTAATATTAATAATAAATTAAAGTAATAAGATAATAATAAAAGAAATAAAGAGTATTGATTAAAAAAAATTATTTTGTTATGATCAATTTCAATTTACCAATAATTTTGTATTTCTTTACGTATAACGCAATACAGTTTTAATTGAAAATTTTGTGTACTCACTAAATAAAGCTCTACTTGCCAATATACCTTTTCCCCATCTGTGCCTTTATTTTTCATCAGCGGAAGATCTGGAGAGCCAGGGAAGCACTTCAATATGGTGATTGATGAAAATCACTAGGACAATGCGTTCACGTGTGGTCGGGCATTATCCTATTGAAATATGGCTGAGAGCAAGCCCTGAAGGTAAAGAAGGATAACTGGCTCCAACAACTCGGAGATGTAGTGCTGGCTGTTTAAAGTACCGGCAATACACACTAGAGGAGTGCGAGAGTAATATCCTATACTGCCCCATACCATTATACCTGGTGCAGGACCAGTATGGCGGTGCACAACACTGCTGTTCAGCATCCTCTCTCCACGGTATCTACAGGCTCGAATGCGATCCTCGTAGTGTTGCAGACAGAAGCATGATTCATCAGTAAAGACAATTTTATTCCATTCTTCCATTCACATCCTTTTTTCATCGTACCACTAGTAGGGGAGACGTCTGTGGTTCTGCGTCAAGAGTAGACGAAGCAATGTACGTCTTGCGAACAGACCACTCTGCTGTAAACAGCGTAGAATAGTACGCGTAAACTGCATTCAACAATCACATATCTGCATTACAGTTGTTTAGTTTCGTCCAACACGACTACCGATTTTCCTGAAAGATAGTCCATAATTTCGGTAGGCCACTATTCTTTCTCTGTCGAACTCGGATACTTGATCAAAAAATGATCGATGTTCTCTACGAGACATAATTGATCCATTTTTTGAAAAATCCACAAGACAAACATTGCCGAACTTGAAATCATCGGAATCTCCTGTCCTTAAATGACGTTTTGAAGTGGTGCCACAGGCCCACGTAATGTGCGTTTGCACTGAAATTCTAATCATTTGCATAACTTACTTCCGCGAATATATGTTGTAAATTTCATGTTATTTGCATGCTTCCTTTAGGGTGTTACATTTAAGATGACTAGCAGTGTATTTTGTGTGCACTATCAACCTTGAATCTACTTAGCAAAATAAAAATTTTAGAATTTCCAATGTCGTTAAATATAGGAATCAATATTTAGAGTAACATAAAAGTACTCATACACACTCAACAGTATTTAGTATTGAATTTCAACACAAAATATTTAAAAAGTGTGTTTACATATGCATGTGCATATTGAATACAAAATATTTCCCTCTGTTTTGCTATCTTTCTTGAGAGAAAATTTTAATAATCGAACTGTTTCTTAGAAGAACAAACCCTGAGACATTACAAACTTAAAAATAGAAACCTCAGCTCGTTAAGTTTCAATTACATTTGCTAATGTATACTTCCCAAGAAAATATATAAAGTGGAATTTTAGTAATAAACTTTAATAATAGTTAATATTCACTGATGAATTTTATAACTGACTAAGAAAAACTTATAATGAAAAGAAAAAACATATAATAGTAAATTCAAAAACTTATATTTTACTTAAAGATTAATGAAAGTTTGATAAACCAGCATTTTCCTTTTTTTACATCATTGTAAGGGAGACTGACTTCAGACTCAACAACATTAATAATGGTTTAAGATCGTTAAATGCAGTGACTTCTCTCTATTGATATTTAGAAAAGTTTTACAAAATTGATAAAGTATTCAACAAAGTAATTACTTTTCAAATTTTAAATAATCGTTATTAAAAGTAACTTTATTTTCCTAAGCTTTTTTACTAGATACTTAGAATGTGACTCAAATGCATATTTATATACATAAATGTAAGTTACATATATATATATATATAAATTATTTCAATCCAAATATATATATATATATATATATCAGGCGTGGCCAAGACGTCGACCGCGGTCGACTGGTAGACCACGAAGACATTTTAGGTAGTCCACGTGACCATCCCAATAATGGCCTCGGATATTAATAATTTAATTTATGACATTGAACCAATGAATTATTTTCAAAAAAAATTTACTACAGGCTACACCTTAAAAC
>JAPDSC010036690.1:180-11281 GCA_026290005.1 Latrodectus geometricus
TTATAGGTTATGATGGAAATTTCCACCATTATGCAAAGAAGGGTTAAAGTGATAGCTTGGAAATATTTCCAAAGTTTTTCCACTATGACGCGCGTGATGCCTCAGAAAAAACATCTTACAGTTAAACAATTTACTAAACTATATCTAATTTAATCGATTTTTGTTCTAATTGTTTCCTATTATCATTTTAAAGGGATTTTTTTTTTAATAAAATACTAGTACACAAAATATAGACCTAAAAAGTCGATCAAGACTTCTTTTTATCGTATATTCGCTTTCAACTTTTTTCACTTAGTGAGTTAAGAATTCGAATGAAAACTAGACATGCCCTTTTCATGATAGAGTTTATATAATAACACGCCAAGGTGCGATTCTCAGAAGAATGCATAAATGATGCGCAGCCTCACCTTTGTTTCAAACTGTTTTTCATTTACTGCTTCAGCTTCCAGTGTTTCAAAGAAATCAATCATTCTCTAAGAAGAAAAAAAAAATGTTTTCGATTGATTCGATTGAAAGATTTCAATCCGTGAAGAAAGTTGCCATTTTCGAATTCAATCATCCAGAAAAATAGTGGAAGGAAAAGTGGAAGTTTTATTCGATATAAAAAAACGTTTGAAGTGAAGTGAAAAACAAAACGACTTTTTTAAATGTGTTGAGTTGTAGAAAATTTTCAATTTAAATCCTTGTATAATAATGTTCACACAAAGTAATAACGGTGTTAAGATTTAACTAATGACATAAATGTTTTTATTTGGAAATTAAAAATTTTATTAACTACGAAAAAATTCGATTTTTGTAGATTTTCTACAAAAAATTTGAAAAAAATTCAAAATTTGATTTTAAAAATCGAGGGTAAAAATAAAAGCATTAATTAATACTCGTACAAACAGAAAAGTGAAATAAATAATAGAAAAGCTGAAATTATTTCTCAAAAAAAAAAAAAAAAATCTTCGTGGGTCTTTGAAAAACCATTTTTTTATGTCAGATGTTGCCAGAAAAAAAGAAATTTATGTAGGAACGAAATAATTCTTAAAAATCATGTTTTTATTCCTCAAAAGACATATCCTTTGTATTTTCTAAATCGAAGATGAAAAAGAATGTTCATTTTAACGTATAAATAAATATTAAAAACCTAGCCACTGATTTACATGATTGTCCAAGTAAAATGATAAAAGCAGCCATTTCTTCGAATTTCGTTCCGTTTTATTCAATGAAATTATAATGATACGATAGATTTTCTTTACCTGATTTGGTCGTACTTTCAGTATAGTTATAAGCCTTTCATTTCCTTATTCTATAAGGTAAAATTCGTATGTTAGGTGGAGAAGCTTTCCACTATTGCTGTTTTGTTTTTGTTCAGAATGCTTTCAATATATTATGACGTCATACAAATGTATGACATCATAAATATTAGTATTTCTAGAGAGAATTAGGTAAAATAAAGTATTTTATTCTGGCATTATCTTGATGAAAAATAGCATTTGGTATGCTCTGAAAGAAGTGTTGAGATCTCATACAGGCAACTATGTTGATTTTTGGTTGACTGCAATTGTTGGCGATGACAGATGCCTTGTTATTGGGTGAGATGACAATCCACAATTATGAAATTCACTTGTGTAATGATTGCTTTTCAAATAGAATCGTTTACTTTAGTAAATACCAATTATTAGTGCATTCAAACTTTATATACTATTATTTGGAATCAATAAACAAGTCATTTTAAACATAGAAATTTTTAATTTTTATATTATTTTTCTTAATTTTAAATTTTTTTTTGTTATTCTGTATAGTTAGATATTATTATGGAAGATATTTTAGTTAACAACAATTAACTTTTATTGTATTAATATTAATTGCAATATATTTTTACAATCATGACAGTTTAATGGTTGGCGCTCATATTTTTGGTTCAACAATTATATATAGTATCTCGATATTATATACAATAGGGCCGCGGTAGCCTTGTTGGATAGGGTGTCAGTCTCGCAATCGTAAGATTGTGGGTTCGATTCCCCACCGACCGTCGTGTTGACTAATGGCGACTGGGGCACGTAAAATATGTCGTTGTTGCAATGTCCTCCATGTTCCCATTTCAAATTAATACTTCTGGGGATGGTAGGATCCAGGCCTTGAGTCTTCCTATCTCTAAATTTAAAGACCCCGATGGTGTTGCCATCTATGAGCCAAGTTGAACTTGCACACGTTGAAACTATGAGTTCATGCCGTGTTTTTAAATTCTTGCATTTCAAAAATAAAATTTCAAGCATCATTTCATTAAAAAGAGGCGTTTATTATTTTATTCTAAATACGTCAGAAGGAAGCCGCTCCTTGCTTGTGGGACAATAATAATAGTCAACAACTTTTATAAATCTATTAAAGCGGAAAGATATTCAAAATGCAGATTCTTTTGTGATGAGTTCTACCCATGTGAAACGCTTTATTAAAAGATGATGTGCTTTATGGAATACAAAAGAGCGTGAATCACCTGCGCATGCTCAGGCGAGGTCACGCGATTATTAGTCCCTAAAACTGAATCATAAAAACTTAAATGCTCTTAAAACATCAGTCACCTTGGTAACACAAACGGACACACTTTTTGACAGTCATATTGTTATTATAGTTTTGAAACAGTTTCCGCATTCTCATCTGGATTAGTCATTACAAATTTACTTATTTATCTCTCCAGATGCAAAATTATTGAATGCTATGATGATAATTAAAACAATTGAAGTCAAACAATGAGTGGAATACCACATTTTAGTTTAATATAATAGAAACATTTAAATTTTAGAACAATTTTCATTAATTCGATACAAATTATCTGCATTAAAATTTAAAAAATCCATTATTTATTTTGACTGAAATAGTAGTTTGTTAATATCATCTAGTTCGCATGTAAAATACCTCGTTTTCAGTCAATATTTTCAAAAATAATATGTTTTATAAAAACATTTTATTTTTAAATAATATTTCTGATGAAATAAAAAATTTATCGATATCCGCATAAATTGGAAAATTCCTGGAACTGAAGTGAGTATTCAGTAATAACACTTTAAAAGTTATGATATTTTGATTGAAAGTAAATACTTGCCATTTCTTTTTATTAACAAATTCTGGTTTTATTAATAAAATTAAAATACACAATCATAATTTTATTTAAGATATCTTCAACAATATTAGATTGGGGAAAAAGTAATCCATTATTTTTTCGGTAGACGTCTGTAGTGATCGATATCTCGTGAGGTATCTATCAAACAATTTCAGATTTATGCTCGTTGGAAAAGTGACATTTGACACTAAAATATCCTCTTGCGGTTTTTTGTTTGATCTATTCAGCTACGAGTACAAAGTTTTAAAAATGGAAGACAACAAACAGCGGTTTTGATACATTTTCATTTTCATTTTCATTTTTTTTTTTTTTTTTTTTTTTTTTTTTTGTAACGGGGAAAAAGATAGCCGGGTGGCTAAAATTGTGAAAGGTGTTTATCGTCCTATATAAGGACTGTAACAACCAGTTACGTACAATTTTTGTTTCGTCGATTCCGTTCGGGTATTTTTGATGTTAGAGATACACATCGCATGTGGATACAGCATCGTCGAAAATGTCTATAATATATCAAAAATGATCGAAGTTAACAGCATGTCAGCAGTCGTAACGCGCAAGACCTGAAAATCTACATGAAAGCTGTTTTAAACCTTTTCACAAAGCGAATCCAAAAGAAGTTACATAAAGTTCACGTAAAAATAATGGATTTCTTTTTCCCCAACCTAATATTTATCTATTGGAATTGAAGTGTTTATCCAATGAAATTCCATAATTTTTAACTGCATTTTTTATTGAACTCTAAACTGCATGATTTTGTTCCTGTAAATATCTTTATAAATTTCTTCTAATGTAAATATTTTGATAAATTCTGCGGAGAATAAAATTACAAAAATATTCGATCATATTTAAACAGAGGTTTGACGAATAACAGTTTTCTCCTTTTTCGTCTTTATGTACTTTTGTGGAATATTTTGATTGTTACTGTTGGCAATCACGTGACTGATATAGAAAGATTTCTATTCTCGGTGTTATAATGGTGTTCCATTGTAAGATTGTAGAAATAAAATTATATTGTTAAATGTTTTTTTCAAAATACAATCACGAGTATATTAATTCCGAATAAGATCTCATTTCATTGTCCTGGCCTCACACTGAAAATATTCGATACAGAAAACTGTGAGCAATGTATGAGTGTGTGACGTGATTTTGTCTCTTAAATCTTCTACTTTTCTTAATTTAGCGATTTTTATTTTTATAAGAAATATTTAATAATATGAAGCTGTGTGTTTAAGGCGTGAGTTCAAATCCCAATCTAACCGAAGATCCGGCGAGTTCACAAATGACGGCTGTGGCGCGTAAAATAGGTTGTGGTCGCAATGTCCTCCTTGTGAAATGATACCTCTAAGGATACCAGTCCAAGTCTGGAGGTCTTCTTGGTCCCTGCTTCTAAAATACGAAGACCTATCTATTTTATGGGGTGACGTTGGCATACCCACTGGGTTCGCCACTCTATAAGTTGCCACTCTTAAGCCCCTATTACATTAGAGTTGCCGATATTTCATTTTGAGCAACTCCCATAGACTTAACATTACGTGACGTCACAGTTCGATTTTTGGCAACTCGAGCTCATCGTCCAATGAATGTTCGAGATTTCTATTAGGTTTGCAATAAGTAAATAGCTGTTTTACTAGATTTAATAACAGATCGCTTTTCTGGCTAACATTTTTAAGGTTGCCATATTTTACTTTGTAGGTGTCCAGATTTCATGATGAATTCTTATTTGGTAATTTAATTTAATTTGTAGCTAAAATTTGTTTACATTACGCCATCTTGCTATTGTTTCACTCAAATTTTAGCGCTTGAAACTTCACGTTTTTGAATGATGAGAGCTAATCTTTGTCGACGTGAAAAGGAAAAATATCTCGTTAAAAAATTTCTTAAAGCTTTAAACTTTTGTGTTAATTTCATAAAATAAATATTATCAAAACCCAAAACGAAACTGGTATTTTGTAAACATAATATTAAAGTTTTAATAAAATAAAGAGATCACTCAAACAACACAGGCGAAAATTCTTATCACGTGTAAACACATCTTTATAACGATGATATTTTAACTTTAATTCGGACGCTATTTCATCATACGATTTTTGTTTTAATTTAGTTAATTTATATTGGCAATCTGAAATATCTCATATATGAGGCTTTACCCTTATCATTTCAATAAAATCAATTTCCATTTCTTTTGTCCATTCAACACAGATATTTGCCATTTTCAAGTATATATATTTATCACATGCACTCAATAACAATAATGAAAACATGTTACTACTTGGCATCTTATTATTTCCGCTTGGCGAAAGTAAAAGACAACATCAGTTCCGTTAATCATCTATTGGCGATACGAATTGCTCGAGTTTATGCTGCATGAACAAAAAAATTGCTCATTTTCGGCAATTCATAACGCTAAAAACTTTCATTTGGCCTAAAATTTGGCGAAAACTTGGCAATGATCAAATTTCAAATACGCAGCTGTAAAAAAAATCTGAAATATCATTGGACGACGTGTCCGAGTTGCCCAAAATCGAGCTGTGACGTCACGTAATGTTAAGTCTATGGGAGTTGCTCAAACTGAAATATCAGCAACTCTAATGTAATAGGGGCTTTAGTAGCTAAATAGGTGGACTATCCTTAATAATCCGGCATTAGAAATGAAAAAAACGTACTTGTATTCATTCTGTTTTCTTAACAAAAGTGTTATAACCAATGATATAATAAATATTTTAATTTTTTCTGCAGTTGTTTGTGCTTATTTGATTTTTCCAGTTAACACTGCTAAAAAACTTTCTACATTAAAAGACATTTTAAAAGATTTTGGAATATATAATTTTTTAATTTAATTTTATTATTCATTAGGCGAGAAAATCACTAAATGATATGAACACCGATTTATATAAATAATATAGAAATATAAGTCGGTGCTCATATCACTTACTGATTTTCTGGCCTACAATTTATTAATTTTAAACAATATATTATTTATTTTATTAATTACACAATACATTATTTATATATTAATTAAACACATATTAAACAATATATTATTTATATATTGTTTAATTAACTAAAAAATCCATGTTTGATGTCCCATTACCCAGCTAAAATAAAAATGGCGTCTTCCTGCATTCATGTCCTGGAGGAAGGGGGGGGGGGAGAGATTCCACCATGAATCCTTCACACGTATCCTTTTGCGTGTGTGCAGAGGGGGACGTGTTAGAACATTCGAAAACATTCTTGCGTGGGCCTGTAAATAAATGCTTCTTAAAGCCTTGTGTGAACGGACTCGCATGGGTGTAGAAGACGGAACTGAGGGGGGGGGGGAAGCTCGTATGCGTCAGTTTAAGAGAAACGTGCATTTTTAAGCGGCCACATTTCACTTTCAATTTCCAGTTCCTTGATTTGTAATGGATTCCATGGGATTGTGACACATTGGAGATAAAAATATTTCTTGGAATTTCGAAAGTACACGGATATTCTTTTTACGATTATCAATTATACACTACTGGCCATTAAAATTGCTACACCAAGATGGCGACATGCTACAGACGTGAAATTTATACGAAAGGAAGAAGGTGCTGTGATATGCAAATGATTAGCTTTTCAGCGCATTCAGACAAAGCAGGCGCCAGTAGCGACACCTACATTGTGTTTAAATGAGGAAATTGTTCAGCCAGTTCCTCATACACAAATTCCATTTGAACGTTGTTGCCTGGTGAAAAAAATGTTGTGATGCCTCGTGTAAGAAGGAGAAATGCGTACCAGCACGTTTCTGACTTTGATAAAGGTCGAATTGTAGCGTACCGGGATTGCGGTTTATCTTATCGCAATATTGCTGCTCGCGTCAATCGAGATCCAATGACTGTTAGCAGAATATGGAATCGATGGATTCAGGACGGTAATACGGAACACCATGCGGGATCTCAACGGCCAGCTATCACTAGCAGCCGAGAAGACAGGCATATTATCCGCATGGCCGTAATGGATCGTGCAACCTCGTCACGAGCCATGAGTCAAGAAACGGGGTCGTTTGGAAGACAACCAGTGTCTGCACGAACAGTTCGACGACGTTTGCAGCAGCATGGACTCTCAGCTCGGAGACCATGGCTGCGGCTTCCCTTGACGCTGCGTCATAAACAAGAGCGCCTTCAATGGTGTGATCAACGACGAACCTGGGCGCACGAATGGCGAGACGTCATCTTATCAGATGAATCCAGGTTCTGACAGCATCATGATGGTCGTATCCGTGTTTGGCAGCATCATGGTGAACGCACACTGGCAGCGTGCATTTGTCATCGTCATACTGGCCCATCACCTGGCGTGATGGTATGGGGTGCCGTTGGATACACGTCTCTTGTTCGCATTGACGGTGCTTTGAACAGTGCACGTTACATTTCTGGTGTGTTACGACCCGTGGCTCTACCGTTTATTCGAGCCCTGCGAAACCCTACGTTTCAGGAGGATAATGCCCGACCGCATATTGCCGGTATTGTATGGACCTTTCCTTGATACGGAACATGTTTGGCTGTTGCCCTGGTCAGCACGTTTTCCAGATGTTTCACCAATAGAAAACGTCTGGTCAATGGTTGCATAGCGACTGGCTCGTCACCAAACGCCAGTCACTACGGTTGATGAACTGTGGCATCATGTTGAAGCTGCATGGGCATCTGTACCTGTACATGCAATCCAATCTCTATTTGACTCAATGCCCAGGCGTATAACTGCTATTATTACTGCCAGAGGTGGTTGTTCTGGGTACTGATTTCTCAGGATCTATCCATCAAATTTTTTGAAAATTTAATTACTTGTTATTTCTAGTATAATATATTTGTCCAATAAATATCATTTTGTTATCTGCATTTCTTCCTGGTGTTGCAATTTTAATGGCCAGTAGTGTATAAATATAGCCCGAGATGGAAATCGAACCTACGAACTATTGAACTGAAGGCCAGAACAATAGCAATTCAATCGCCAATTGAGTAACTTAACCGCAGGAACTTATAGAAATGTCGAACAAATTTGAGATCACTCGCTTTTTTCCTCTGTGATTGATTTAGTTATGTTTTTTGTAAAGGCGTGGCAATTGATGGGCGTGACACCGGATATTGTCGCTTAAACGAGAGTGACAGTGACAGAATCGTAAATCTTTTCTGCGCTTATTGTTCCAAAATATCTTTGGTCATTATTCGCATTTTGCAGTTATTTCCGTTACTTATTTGTTCTGTATTTACCAATAATTCATATTTTTATACAATATTTTGGGTGGTCAACTCAGAGATAAAAACACGCTTTTTTGAATAAAATGTCCCAGTATCAACTCTAGCTTCTATTTAAGCAGAATTTATAACTCTAAAATAATCTTCAGTAGAAAGGGCGTTAAAAATCTTTTTTTTTTTTTTTTTTTTTTTTTTTTTTTTTTTGTCGCTTTTTAATCAGGCTGGCTATATGGAAGTGCACTACACCACTTTTTCAACTGAACCGTAATTTGGCGTGGATTCAGTTCACACATGCTATAGGTACTTGTTTATAAAGTAGACAACCATTCATACAAGGAATAAAGTAAGACAGAAGAGAGAGAAAGTACATCCATGCCCGAACCGGGATTCGAACCCTATACCTCCCAATCCGCAGTTAGCCACACTTACCCCTAGACAGGGTGGGGGGCTTCTAATTTCCTTGATGGAGGTAATTAAGGAAGTGAATTTTCGGAGTCACATTCCAAAAATTTCTTACAATTGTAAGATAAAGTATCTATTTCTTCATCTGGGGGAAAGTTTCTGCTATTTTAATACAGCAATCCAGTCATTACAATATGACATTCCATCAATAAAATTTTGAAATTTGCACAACCTGTGTAGTAATGAGTTTGTTGAATATTTTCCGTTGATATCTTACTCAAGCTTAATTTCCATATGGCAAATAAAAGATATATTCTGCTATTTTTCTTTCATTTGAGTTTCACTTCAAAAACCCATGTTTTTTTTTTTTATTTAAAAACTTAGCTATAACGTCTAGCAAAAAGGAAATCTATACTTCTGCAATAAGCAATCATTACTTTATTAGCTGTGTAATTTCGTCACAGGCAATGTAGTATTTATATTCACACTATAAAGTTATCCCCATCGGATTGCTCATGAACTCCATTCAACCATGAACTTGAAATGAAATAAAATGAGAGGAAACCGGCGATAATTTCCGCCGACACGTCCACAAAATTCGTTTCTGAAAATTGTCCCATCATTCAGAAGAATTAACGATGACACTGCGGAACCAATTCATCTTCTTCATTAAAAATGGTTACAAAAGATGAATTACATCTGATTACAATCAATCTATTTGATTGCAATAAATTTAAGCGTAAAGTTTTTCCATCAGAAAACTCTTCTCGTATAACTTAAGAGAAACAGTTTGGTTTTCCATCTTTAACAAAAATAAATGTGTTAATTAGAATAAAGAGCTGGCCAATGGCTGAGTGGTTAGCGTTCCTGACTTCTAGGCTGTTGGTCCTGGGTTCGAATCCCGGTTCAGGCATGGACGTTTTCTTTCTCTGTGTTCCTTTGTCCTTTCTCTTGAGATGATTGATGAATATAGCCCATCCTATAATCGGATTTGTGGTGGTGTGACGTGGGTAATGCTACTCGCTTTCGTTATTTGGTTCACGGGTGCCAACCTGGTAAGACTAAATAAGTAGCAGCTTCCGGTCTTGGCGATGGGTTAATCACCCAGTGAACGACGTTAAAAGAAATATAGAATTTTTGAACAAATCTATTACCACGAAAAATGTTGAAAATCTCAAATTATCCTCCATTATTCTATGGAAATAGGTTGCCAGGGAAACGAAAGAAGTCCCCAAAAAATTCGCCAAATACAAAAGCATGCCAACATGTATTCCTAATATTATATCCATCATCAGGTATAATTTAATTTTTTTATAGAATAAACTAAAATTTCAGAAAATCCTTATGACATTTTAAAATAAGAAACTTAAATTAATTTACTTATGTGAGTATATCCTAAGAGTTGAAAAATTATATTCTAAGAGTTGAAAAACCTCAAACTATTTGTTTAAGGATTATAAATCAGATAAGTAGATTATACTCTCGACCACAAGAAACTTCCGCTCATCTATTGCATTAAGTCCATCGCGCGATAAAAACTTCCGCATTCCGTTTAAAAATATTTCTGGCTGCGCTGTAAGAGCTTCATGTGGCAATTAGAATAATCTCTTTTTCAGCTGTTGCCTAATAAACGATATTTCTTTGATGTTAAACACCTGCTTTTATCAGCACTCTCCCTCAGTAGTTGATTGCAGACAACAATTATAGGAACTAAAGCTGCAACAAATACTAACTGCTCTCCAAAGGGAATCTGAACTGTGGTAGATTCGGGAATTCTGAAATTTCTACAGCAAATATTAGTTTGGGGAAAAAGTAATCCATTATTTTTTCGGTAGACGTCTGTAGTGATGGCTATCGCGTGAGGTATCTATCAAACAATTTCAGATGTATGTTCGTCGGAAAGGTGACATTGGACACTAAAATATTCTCTTGCGGTTTTTTGTTTGATTCATTCAGTTACGAGTACAAGGTTTCAAAAATGGAAGACAACAAACAGAAAATTCGATACATTTTCGTTTTTCTCTTGTCACGGCGAAAAAGATAACCGGATGGCTAAATTGTGAAAGATGTTTATCGTCCTCTATAAGACTGTAACAACCAGTGATGTACAATTTTTGTTTCGTCGATTCCGTTCGGGTACTTTTGATGTTAGAGATGCACCTCGCATGTGGATACAGCATCGTCGAAAATGTCTATAAAATATCAAAAATGATCGAAGTTAACCGCTTTTCAGCAATCGTAACGCGCAAGTCCTAAAAATCTACATGAAAGCTGTTTTAAACCTTTTTACAAAGCGAATCTGAAAGAAGTTACAAAAAGTTCACGTAAAAATAATAGATTTCTTTTTCCACAACCTAATATTTTCACCACCCGGCCTGGCGAG
>JAPDSC010036691.1:184-28986 GCA_026290005.1 Latrodectus geometricus
TTCGTTGCTTTACCAGGATCTGTCGCCTCGTTTACTCTTAACAATAAAGCTGTAGTTTTGTTTTTGAATAAAACTTGGAGTCTTCTGTCATTCTTAATTGAGACTAGCTTGCAGCCTTTACCAAACCCTATCCTTCTCGAAGGCGAGAAAATCTCGCATTACATGGATACTATACAGGTTTGTTTTATTTATATGAATAAATTGTCCACTTCATTAGACACATAAGGTTTTACATGGTGCCAACTAATTTCTTGGGTCCTATTTTTAATGTTTTAGGAATTGTTAAAGGAACAGACTAAGCAGGTACAGTACATAAAGGAAGTTCTGCAAAATGCTGTACGAAAAACAGGAGATCAGACAATTACGTCATTTCAGTCTTTCGATGAGATTAATTCTTCTGAAGGAACAGTGGTTGAGCAAATTAATTCGACAGTGTTTGTTGAATGGGAAGGATCAGATTTGACTTTAGAACAATACAAAAAAGGGACTGAAGTGTTGGAGGGAAAAGTACTTGAGCTTGAAAAATTAGTTGAAGAAATGGAAAAAATAATACCAGGTTAGAATTTAATTGTATGTATGAAATTGCAAAATAAGCAAATTTTTTTTGTTTAACTTTTCTTTCCATCGTAGATATCGTTCGTGTAGATGAAGAAATGGATATCACTGGCACGAAGACGTTTGTTGGTGACATCACTGGATCTTCAATTGTGGCGTTATCTGTAAATCTTGAATCTGTTGCTGGTGTGAATCTACCACAACTCCAGAAAGAAGTTTACAGGTATGTACTAAAACAATATTAAACATAGTTTGTAATACAGAAAGTAAATTTCTCTGGATGTTAATCTTTTAGTACTTTGTATAAGTATTGTTACGAAAAATGTAAATGGCTGTATGTGTCTACTTCTGTTCAATCACTTGTTTTGTGAGACTTGAAATAGCTTGCTTTAATTTGAAATGGCTAAACCAATGCTTAGTCTGAAAATGGTTTTCTAAGCTGAGAAATGAGTGAAACAGCATGGTATTTTTAGTGGTAAAAAAATACAACATTCTTGAAATTCTGTATCGATAGGAGCTAAAGAGCTATTTGCGAAGCTGTTCAGATTAAAAAAAATCTCTTATAAGCACAGGTCAATACTTTAATAGCTTTTGAGTGAATACTATATTTTTAAATTAAATCTTACTTGGGTTGGGGAACATGCATAAAACTTTTCTTCAGTAAAATTTTCCCACCTTGGGTATGAATGTTAGTGGCTCGGAATCCACTTAAAATCAGGTCCCGGTTTGATTCTCTTGTGCCAAAAAAATAAAATTTCGCTTTCAAATGTAAGTTTTTAAAGATTAATGAGGTCTTGTTAAAAAGGTTTAAGTAAAATCTGATTTAAAAATGTCAATAGTAGGAAAATCTGTATATAGATTCGTTAAGAGATGTTAATGATCTGTTTTCTTAGTTGCAATGTTAAATACTTAATATTTACTTTTTAAGTCGGTTCAAAAAAGTGCGCGGTAAATTGATAACTCTCTGGTTTTTTTGTTCGTTTGTTCTATTAAACTTGACAGGGATATCTGTAATAATTTGAAAGCCATTTGAATATAATTGCTTGCATAGAAAATGGCATTTTAGGCCAATTTGTTCTTGAATTGACTTATTTTCTAATTTAACATCCTATATCTAAAAATTTAAATTTTATAATGCAAATAAAATAGCTCCTGACAAATATTTAATACATAAAGGACATTTACTTTTCTCAAGTTAAACTTCCAAGATTCCATGTTACTAACTCATTATCACAAGCAATAACTCATAGAAAGATGTAGAATGTTTTTAACAAATGATATTAGCTCCTTCTCTAACTTTTTTTAAATTATTTGAACAGTTAAACTTTAAACTTTTAAATTTACGTATATATAATGCCTTTTTAAAATTATTATTTTAAGTTCTTCTTGAACAGTTTAAAAGTGATATCTGGGACAAAAAACCTTTCTTTCCGGTTCAACAGTTTGTAGGTTTAAATCCCACCTTGGTTTTGGTAATTTGTAGTGATTTGGAATTCACTTTAAAATAGCACCCAGATTTATCTTACGTGTGAAAAATAAACACCTTAATGACAAATCGGTAAACTGTTTTACTGACAACTTTAGGAAATTTAAGCCGCTAAAAAAATTTTAACGAGCCTTGATATTTATATAGTAAATTATATATCGTGTTTTAATATACTAAAAATTAAGTTTTCTTCAAAATCCTACTTACTATTCTATAGAAAAAGCAGTTTTTAAAAATGGTCGGCAACAATGGCCGTCGCCTCAAACTTAAACATCATTCGGCACTATTTGATCACTAAACATTTCAAAGATTAAAAGCAGATTTAAATTTCATTATAGTATAGTAATAGCTGGGTCATTTCTTAATTGTTATTGGATAAAAAAATTAATGTATCTAAGGAATCTAAATATTTGAAAACAGCTTATGCAATTGTTTTTTTTAATTGAGTATTTTAAGCTTATCTTACATTTTTCAGACTTGATAAATCACAGAGGATAGAAGGAACTATAACATTTGAGAAGCCTTTGACAATAACTGGAAATTTAGATGTTGGAACGGTAAACGGAATAGACATCAGTGAAGATGTGATGAGAACTGATAATACGCAAACTTCCTTTGGTTTGTATTTTGTTACTATGAAATCTTTAAGGTTCTTTTAAAGTTTAATCATGATTAATTTTTGTGTGTACACAATTAACGTACCAAAGTATTTGAAACTCAAATATATTTATAGCTTTCTTAATTCTCTCTCAATTACTCAATCATTAAGTTTGTCAACTAACTTATTATAAATTAAATTCTAATGAAATTTGTGAAGAAACGTGTTGATTAAAAATCAACTCTAAAAATATAAGAATAATACAGCTAAAAGTCTTTCAAAACTTTTCAGGATCAGATTAGAACTAGTTTCTGTCGTTAATAATTTTATCTTTAAAAATTTCTCTCACTGTCGAAAACTGTTCCAATTTTTTGGATGTATTAATGTGCATCAGATTCTTTCTGTTTTATAATAGATATTAGAATTTCTAAAGCGGAGAAACTTTAGATAATATTTTCCCTTTATTTCAAAGTATAAATAAGCAATTTTCTATAAATTTTAACTTTATTGAAAAAGTTGACTTTAAAAAATAAGATTTTTAAAATCTAATATTCAGCTCTTAAATGGAAAAACTGCCATTCCTTAATAACAGAACTTTATTGACTACATGCGTTTTGTCTATTCTGTAATAAACATTCCATTATGAAATATTTAGCAATTGAAGAGTGCTGAAAGGAATTTCAACAGTTCTTCCACGCTCCCATTTAAATATTTGGGAATAAAATATCCTAGATTATCTACAAAGACTAAGTTCATAATAATAAATAATGGAATAGAAGTGCTTAAAATCCTGTTTTAAACAATATATTTTTAAAAACATTTTTATATAATGTACTTCCTTTCAAATAAAACCGTCGAAAAATGACTTCGTTAGCCGTTATGTATTTTCCATTCCATAAAGTTTCTAAATTTTTATGAACTCAAAACAAGAGTTTTCTATATCTAAATGCACAATATAGTTAAGTCAGCTCTTCAGTATTTTTAATACTAAATTTGACGTGATTTTAAACAAAATAAACTTTTCGTATAGTTTACTGAAAAGTGCAGCTTTGTATTTAGAATATACCAAAACCTGTTTTGAAAATTTATTAATTTTAATAAATTCTATTAACTTAGGAAACCGAAATTGTCTATTTAAAACGAGCCTACTTGCTCAATGTAGCATTTATTACCTACGTGCTCTAGTAGCATTTATTACCAATTCTATTTTACAAATCACTAATATTCCAAATATTTTTCAAAGACTCAAAATTATTTTATATTCACTAAAGCTTATTTTTAAATTTTCAGCTGACATGACTTTCCAAAACAAGCTAGTTGTTACTGGGGACTTGGACATATCCGGCACTTTCAATGGTCTCAAAATTCGAGACGAAGTTGTCACTTTGGCTGGATCACACGTTATACCTGGGAGAAAGGTCTTCCAAAATGGAATCGTTGCTGAAAATGTAGATACTAAGGTTATCGATGGAATAGACATTGATGACTTGTACGCAAATGCATTAACGAAAACTGGTGAGCAAGAAATTCTAGGCACTAAAAAATTCAGCGGAGGCTTGGAAACAAAGGATATTATACTTCATGGACATTTGAATGGCTACAATATTTCTGAGCTTGCTCAGTCTATAGTTAGAACTGACAGACCAGCAGAGATTACCGGTAAGTACGCTTTTTAGGGAGTTCCCAAAAATGCAAAAATAACTTAGTTTTTAAAGATAGAAATTTTAATTGGAATTTTAGAAATTTTTTTAACCATTTTATTACTTACGAGTTGATTCTGTTACGCTAAACCTGAAATATGCTTTTTTAATCTTCCATCTATCATTCTGAAAACGAAAATCTTTAGTTATTAAATTTATGGATTGAAATAAGTAACTCATTCTGTTAGTGTTAACTTTCTAATCATTAAGCCTAGTTTTTAATCGATTCTGCTATCTCTAATCTTTGTTTTCCAAACATCATTATAACTTATTTGTAGTTTCGTACCTGATAGTGAATTTTGAAAAATATTAATTATGGTTCTCTATGAAGTGTAACTTTATCAGTTTAGAAAAAATATTGCAATCATTTTATAAAATGGTACAAATTTCTTATCAGACAATAGCATTCTAAAGTATTTACTTTAAGAATTAAAGAGCTTACAAACTACACAAGAGTACAACTATTATACTTTCAAGATTATCGTGAAATATTGGTGTCTTATTTTCAAATTAAAACTTAACTGATCTTATGCAGTATATTTTACACCATTAAAAAAGTTACTTTAATAACTTGGCTATTAAAGATTATTAATAAGATGTATTCTAAACAAAATGCATGAAGACTTTAATAAATTTTGCATCTAAGTTAGGCTTTATAAAAATGTTCCAAGTTTCATAAAAGTAATTACTCGTTAACGATACTTTTCCGTGAAGCTCCTGTGCGTTTGAAGCTAATGAAAACGTTGCAACTTGACAATCTATTAAATGAACTTCTTATGTACCAGTTTTGCGTGCTATAATGTTTTTAAGTATGTTTGCGTGCCAGTGCTTAAATCTTATCAAAAACAAATTCCAAGAACTTCTCTTTCTGTGTTTGCTGAAATGTTTCTGTTAAATTAATTTAAATGTACCATTAATTCTGCAATATTCATATTGCTGAAGCTTAAGGGTTTAGTGTTCTAACCTTCATTTTGAGACCTTGTATGATGAATTCTAATTTTTTTGTAGATGTAATTTTGGCAATTTAGATTTTACAATAAAATGTATTTTCTAGTCAGAATATTATGTACATTACGAGTTTAAAGTTGCATTAAATACTAAAAAGAAATGTATTAGAAGGAAATTGTGAAACTGTAATATCAAAAATGCATAGACAAGTTTGTGAAAACGGACGAAAGAATACTCCAGTGAATTTTGTTTTAACTGAAGAAAAATGACAGCTTCAAATTTTACTTTTATTCTTATACATTAATATTTTGATAAGAGAAACTAAATTTGTACCTCATTAATTCACGATTAATGTCCATGGATTGTATTAAATTTTTTAACTAGTGAAACTTCTGTTCAAAATGCGGAAGTATTTAATAAGTGACTTTATTAATAGAAGGTTAATTTCATATTTAGAGTTTATATAAGCCTAATATTACATATTCTTTAATATATATTTTTATATTTTCTTTAAACTAAAAATTAATCTCATTAGAATTAATTCATGAAGCTATTTAGAATCTAAAAGTGAATAAGATGCTTATTAAAGTTTACTCGTCCTTAAGACTTTGTCTAGTAAAAATCTATGCTTTGCAGCGATTGTATCAGAGTGGTTAGATGTCTGGCTTTTGATTAAACAATTTAGATTCCCACATTGGATATGTATGCTTGAAATGAATCGGAATATTTTTTAAACTGAGTTTCGGTCTGATTACCATGGAAAAATGAAAAAATGACCATTGAGTGGCAAACCAAACCTAATTTTACAAGAAAACAAAAGAAATTAATCTAATGTTTTTATAAATTTGGTCAGTTACTGTAAAAATTAAGTTTATTGCAATTAATCGTAAAATGTATATGTACTAAAGATTTCTTAAATTTAAACTGTTTCATAAGTTTAAATCGTGCTGAAAAGATTGCTCTAATAATTTTTTGGGCCAGACTAGTTTAAAACTTCAATTATGCAGTGAGATATATGCTTTAAGTTATAATAGATTTAACTGAAGAGTAATTATAATCTTTTGAAATCAAGAATCCTATATTATTCTTATTGATATCAATACTTGATAATACAGGATTTTCTGCGATTTTGAAATTAACGTATCCTTTGGTAATTTGTCAATGAGTTAATTTTAAGCTAAGCATATTGCTAATTGATTTTCTTTTATAGGAGAAACTACTTTCCTACAGGATACTACTATTTATGGACCATTATCTGTTAAAGGTAAAGTTAATGGTTTGAAAATACCAGAAGACTTATTTCTCGTCGACAAATCTCAAGAAATAACTGGCTTTAAGGAATTCACTGGAACAGTTTTCGCAGAAGATGTACTTGTTGCAGGTGAAGTGGATGGTCTTCGTATTCCTGAAGACATAGTAACCTTGTCTGGCAATGATACAATTCCTGGTATTTTGCATTTTACGGATGGCATTGTGGTTGAAAAGGACATAGTAGTGGAAGGCCATGTTGATGGAGTAGATATATCTGAAATAGCAAGAGAAGCATTGAAGTTAAACGAGTCTAACACGTTTGATAATGCAGTATTCTTAGGTCCAGTCACAATTACGGGTGACTTGGAAGTTAAGGGATTGGTTAATAAACTAGATCTTGATGAAATTGTGAAAGATCTTGTGTTTAAAAATGAGAGTGTTGTCATAGAATCTGAAAAACAATTCAAGAAAGTAATAGCTGATGAAGTTAAAGTAGATAAAATGATCAATGGTTATAATATTTCCGTAGATTTTATGAAAGTCCATGGGGATCAAATAATAAATGGTAATTTATTTTAAATACTAATTTTTTTATAAATAGTATAATAATGGAGAGGATTTAATATAAATTGGATACCTTTTAATCACTTTTGAATTTGAAATGGCAAAAGGTTTTTCTTTCAAAAGTCAGCATTGAATATTGATTGAAATGTATGACTGTATGTTGAATATCTATTGAAATGTATGAATATTGATCAATGTTTTAAGTAGTTTATCTAAATCAAAATCTGATTAAAATTGAAATCCATAAGTCACTGACGTTAAGGATTATAAAATCGAAGTATAAATTGTACAACTTCCTGCAGACTAATATTTTCCTTAAATTCCAAAATGTCTGTCATTTGTGATGTTGTAAAACTACAAATTTTATTAAGGAATTTTTAATTTCTAATATTCTCTCCATAACTTTTCAAAATCATTGATTTATTTAGTTTCAAATACTTTTAAGGCTTTAGATTAATGAATTAGAGTTTATTGAAAAGAGTTCCTTGATCCTTAAACAGATTATCTTGGCCATGAATATGCTTAAGGGTTCTAAATTAAAACTGTAAGATAACTTACGTCATAAAAATTTCTTAAAATGTCATGAGATTGCATTGAAGAGATATTAACAACAAATGTCGAACAGTGGTCTGGCGTTCAAATAGTTTTGGGGCCTATTTCCAACTTAATCTCGAATGTTTGATGCCAATAAGAGTCCACTTTTAAATTTAATTTCCAGTCAAAGTAGCACTCTTAAGTAGCAAAAAATAAAAAATCCAATATTTTGTATGACATCTGATCATTCGCCAAATTAAAAATTGACTGTCGCAAGGGCGGAAAAAAATCACGAAGTCTAAAGGACTCCCATTTAAAAACAAAATGCAACATGCTTTCAGATAAAAATAACTTAAGAAAAGGCTAATACATTTCTTGCAAAATTAATCTTATTCTGATAGTTAAATCAGAGTCAAATTAACGCTCAAAAAGAGGTAATTCCTTAATAAAAAAAAATGAGCTTAACAGCTCCCCCTATTCAATTTACGACCTTGGGCCACAAAACCTTATCAGCCAACTATGCAATCAATTTACGATAAAGTATTTTAACCATTTAAGATTTCCATTGTACCAGTTAAAAGATAAAGCAAATGTTGATTGTTTAATGTCAAGATTTTCTAATTTTTATATTTATAGCAATTTTATATTCTGAATTTTATACACTATAACTCTAAACCTATTAGAACTGATACCCGAATGGTTATTCGGTACCATATCTTATAGTATCTCATGCACACAATTCATCAGTTCGCGAGTTCGAATTCTGTCTTGAGCTTAGTTGTTTGTAGAAGCTCAGAAGACACTTTAAATAGTAGCTTTCGTTTCATACGTATTATTGCTGAGCAACAAACCAATCCCATTAAGTTTTTCACTATTTGAAATGTTAGCATTATGAGATGGAAAATTTTATAATTTCTGTTTTTACAATATTTAATAGATCTATGTAAATTTTAATTCAAATAAAATAATTCCTCTAAGTTGTACTAAATTTACTTTGCTACCTCAGATACAATTTTTCTCTATTTTAGGTGCAAAGACTTTTAAAGATACTGTGAAATTCACGAGGCTGAATATAGGTAAGCTGAAATCACTTTATTAACATAACAATTTTTTCAGGTTTAAATATTTTAATATATTATAATACTATATTTATATATAATAATATATTTAATATTTTAACTACGTTTAATACTAATATTGTTTTAATACTATTAAACGTAATTTTAAATATCTTAATACTTTAAACTACATATATTTTGCAGTGTTCTTATAATTCATTGTATTTTCTTGATGGAATACTTCGGTGACTGTTTTAAAATGTAATTTCGAACACGTCTAAGTGTGTTCTCGGTTTAACTTTTAATAAAATTATTTAAATATTAGTTTGGGGAAAAAGAAATCCATTATTTTTACGTGAACTTTATGTAACTTCTTTTGGATTCACTTTGTAAAAAGGTTTAAAACAGTTTTCATGTAGGTTTTTAGGTCTTGCTCGTTACGACTGCTGACATGCGGTTAAATTCGATCATTTTTGATATTTTATAGACATTTTCGACGATGCTGTATCCACATGCGAGGTGCATCTCTAACATCAAAAATACCCGAACGGAATCGACAAAACAAAAATTGTACGTAACTGGTTGTTACAGCCTTATATAGGACGATAAACACCTTTCACAATTTTAGCCACCAGGCTTACTTTTCCCCAACCGATTATATATAAATTTATAGTATCTTGAAGTTATATATATAACTTCAAGATTAAATTTTAAGTTACCTAATTTTAATGAATACTTACTTACATTTGATCTTAATATCTATTCTTGAATATATCTGCAATAAAATTTAAAATATATATTGAGAGTAAATTAGTATATCTTGCTAATGAACTACTCTTACGTGATTTATTTATTCACAGAATTGGTATTTATGCAAAATCCCTAAAATCTCTATTTGTAATTAGAAACTTAAGATCTTAGTGTTTTCATACTCTCAAATTTAAAGAAATTATTTTATATCTTAAATTTTGTAAGGCGAAAAATGACTTCACTGTATTTTTCACTCTTAAATTTGAAGGTTGTAACCATGAAACATTTTGTATTCTGCTCTTTAAATAACATAAATGTGCTTCACATTAAAGAGAAGCTATCAATACATTGAAACTAATTAGTGGGATTTGCAGGAGGGATGAAAAAGTTTGGTCTTCACTTGATGTGTTTGCAGCAAATTTTCATTCTGTTTTTGCACTGGCTTGGCATGACAAATCAACTACTGTGCAAGTGAATTAAATGACTTAAAAATTATGGGATTACTAATGACTTATCTAATCAGTCATAATGGGTACTAATATATTGTTTGCAAATTATGGTAGCGGAGCTGACACATTAATAAGCAGCGCTCTGATTTTCAGTTAAATAGTTCACGAGCCGAATTCCAACCTCGAGTTACGATTATAAATGAAAAGAATTCACTGAAAATGAAGTTGGGCATATGTTAAATTTCGCCTATTTAAAATTTATTGGAAGTACAGTTTCATTGTTGCCAAGATTTTAAAATTGTTAATTACTTAAATAGATGCTATAACAATGAACACTACAGAATGTCTCCAATAGTCTTAAATCAATGTGAAAAATATTATCTTTATTCAAAAGTACAAAGATGTTTTTTTAATACCATAGAAGAGTGATTCAGTAAAGATTTATTTACTTTAAAATAAACTTAATTTTTAAAACTCCAAAATTTTAATATTTTGCTATATCTTATAAACTTTTAAATTTTTATTTTTAAATTCCGAGCAAAACGTAATTATATTGGGTTGGAGAAAAAGTAATCCACTACTTTTTCGGTAGACGTCTGTAGTGATCGATATCTCGTGAAGTACCTATCAAACAATTTCAGATTTATGCTCGTTGGAAAGATGACATTTGACACTAAAATATCCTCTTGCGGTTTTCTTGTTTGATTAATTCAGTTACGAGTACAAGGTTTTACAAATGGAAGACAACAAACAGAAAATTCGATACATTTTCATTTTTCTCTTGTAACGGCGAAAAAGATAGCCGGGTGACAAAAATTGTGAAAGGTATTTATCGTCCTATATAAGACTGTAACAACCAGTTACGTACAATTTTTGCTTCGTCGATTCCATTCGGGTATTTTTGATGTTAGAGATGCACCTCGCATGTGGATACAGCATCGTCGAAAATGTCTATAAAATATAAAAAATGATCGAAGTTAACCGCATGTCAGCAGTCGTAACGCGCATGAATAAAAATCTACATGAAAGCTGTTTTAAATCTTTTTACAAAGTGAATCCAAAAGAAGTTACATAAAGTTCACGTAAAAATAATGGATTTCTTTTTCTCCAACCTAATATATTTTACAACTCTTTGAAGAGTGATAAAATTTTAGATGTTTAACTTTAATATCAATTAATTGTAATATTTAGTTTTTGTTAGTTTAAGGACATTATTTTAAGTAATTTTAAAAATTCTACGCACTTTTTACTAATAAGTATTTTAAAAATTTTATTGAACTAAATTTTTCCTAGTTATTGAAAATCCAAATTTTAAGAATAGAATATTAACTGAAGTTTCTACAGCCATACATTACATTAAGAATTTTTGAAGTTTCAATCTATGATCATAAATGATTAATTAACTCTCTGGTTGATCTTTTTACACTTTATAAATTGACTATTTTCCCCACTGAAGTTTAGAGAATACAGCTAAAATTATTTAGCAATTATTCACAAATTTTAATGTTTAGCTAAATTCCTTTCATACAAATTTTTTCTCTGGCTGTGCCAAGCATTCGGATTTTTATTTGTTCATTAAATAATTAGTCACTGGTTAGGAGATAGTTTGAAAGTACAAATTTCTTGATATGAAATTGTGCATCGGGGAGGGGTCTTTTTTAATCATATTAAATTTTGCCCTGTCTGAATAGCAAAATATTTATTTACATGTGGCACAAATTAAACTACTTTAGTTAAAATATAAATTTGTTAAATTTAATGCATCGTTAAGTATAGGGCTATAATGTGAAGGCTTTTGTTGATATACAAATACTGGTTTTGTTTAATCAGAAGCTTGAAGTGTTTTTTAAAAGATTGAATTTTCTCGAATTCAATTAAATTTAAAATTAAAGTAATATTTAAGCATGTATATACAGATTGGGAATTTTTTTAAATTTCCAAATTTTTGGAAGATTGTTATATATAATCTCATTTCTAATCTTTAATTATTTCAAAATTTCATTGTGAGAATCGAGATTTTTTAAAGATGGTATCCAGATTTTTGGAAACTTGTACATGCTTAATATTTGTTTTAATTGGTTATTGCAGATCACGTGCTCAAAACTATCTAGAGAATTTCCCTAAAATTTAAATAGTACTAGGCGTGGCTCTTGCAATTCAGTGCATTATGCAAGAAACTTTTAGTAAAACTTAAAATTCAAGGGCCTTTTTTCCATTTTAATTACTTTACCAAGGAAAAGAACTGATCTGGTAAGAACTGTTCTGATATACAAGACACTTACAAGGCCAAGATGTTTATAATCATAATTAAATATATTGATGAAATAAACCAACGTAAACACTAAGTAACTTCAAGAGTTTTAAATGAAAACTTTAATTGTTTTATTTTTAGGTGATGGAATGATTGGAAACTTAAACATCACACGACTGTATGAAAATCGTCTATCCATAGTTGTCGAAGATGAAATAGAACGAGACATTGAGTTTTCAAATGATGTTATTGTAGAAGGTAATCTAATTGTTCATGGCACCTTGGGTGGACTTAGAATACCAGATGACGTTGTCTTGCGTAACTCGACGGATGTTATATCGAATAAAGTTTTCACAAACCATGTAAAAGTAGATAACTTAGTGGTGGGTGGTGACGCACATGTATCTGGATCATTTGGTGGAATCGATCTTACGAAATTTGTCGATGACATTATAACCCTAGATGGTGATCACGAAATTGAAGGAGACTTGCTTATTGGTGATAGCGAAATTGGAAATTTGCAAATATCTGGAGGATTGAATGGTATGGACGTTGCAGAGTTCACTGGAAATGTTATGTCGAAAACTAAAGACCAAATAGTAACAGCTTCAAAAGAATTTACTGGTAAGTATATTGACAAGCAAAATCATAAATTTTAAATATTAAAAGCTTATTTTGCAAACTAATAATTTATGAAAAACTTGTTAAAAATTAATTTTAATACAACTTAAAAGAAAAAAAAACTTTACTATTCTAATTTGAATCGGTAACGAATAGCTAGTTTTAGCTGGAAAACATTAGTATGAACTAATGTACTCCAGCTAAGATAACACACTTTTGCGAGTTGCTTTACATTTGTGTGTACTAGTAAGATTTTAAACTCGTAACTTCTAGATTGTGTTCAGAATTTTTCCCCCTTGCAACATTAGAGAATCTTGCTTAGGATTTACTACGTGCACTTTAAAAATATTAATATAATTGCGTTGGTAATTTCTAATGTGCAATTATAAAAGTAAATGGATAAACTAATTCTTACAATACTTAATAAGAATAATCAAAAAAGGGCACCATTAACTCAAGTTTTATACACAAATAGATATAAATCTAAAAAAATATACGTTAAGTAAATATTAAGAACTTAAACGCAGGTTTTAAAATCCAAGAATTGTCATTTGTTTTTGATTCTTACGATTAACCAGACTTATTTGGATTATGTGCTTAAGTTCCTTACCATAAATAGAAGAAACTGGTATAAAGCAAATTCGGGTATTTCAGCATAAATTTGTATTCAAAGCAACTAAAACTTATTGATTGTAATATAATTATGCCAGTAAATTGATAAGATAAATCATGCTAACTCGATCGACTATTAAGGTAAACATCTAATGCTACACATTTATAACTTATTTAAAATGCTCTTATACTCGTATAGTTATAGAGTTCATATCAAAATAAGATTTTAGGAGAAGGCTTCATAAGAGTTTTAAAATTTCCTTCTAAATCTTAATTCATAAATTAAGATTTAGAAGGTCAGATATACTCAAAATTTTAGTCTCGTGATAAAATGTTACTTATAGAATAATTTTATTTTTTAAATATCTGTCAGTTTGCATCAGATAATAATCTTGCTTTTTTATTAAAGTTTATTTGTCTTTTCAGCACGATAATGGATAAATTGTTTTCTATTAATTAGTTTTACCTACAGAAGATGCCAAATCCTTGATTTTATCCTCCAGAGATATTTTAACATGGTTTATTATCGTTAAGCTTTAGATTTTATGGTTAGGGAAATATTAAGTTACAAATGGAATAAATGCTTCCGATTGTTTAATTTCCATAAAAATTCTGCAATCTTAGGTGTGGCGTTTCTTTGTAAAATTCAAACATCAAATCTTAAATTTATGCTAAACTGATCACTTTGTTATAACTTGGTCACTTAAAAATTATAAAAGTGAGCTTTTTGAATTTTATAAATTTCGATTAATATGCAATTATTAGCGAATTCGTAAGTATAGTAGAACGAAGCTCTAAAAATTAATAACATAAACAGTATTTTTGGTTTAGAATAACTGATTATAATTCAACTTCGGATTACATTAAACTTTTCACATGATGCATTACATAAAAAGTACTTTGTTTTTAAGAAAATTGACATGTACAACTCTTTTTTAGGAACAACAGTAGTTAATGGTAAAATCACAACCGAACATGGCGTCAATGGTGTGAACCTTGCAGAATTAAACAAAAGAGCATTCAAGTTAAACGAAAAGAATGTAATCACTGGAGATTTCGAATTTCAGAATATTACAGTGCAGGACATGACTGTAAGAGGATATATCAACGGTGTAAACTTGACATATTTGGCTGAAAACAGTTTGAAGAAAAAAGGATTACAATATGTCCAGGAAGAAACAATCTTCGAATCTGGTTTTCATGTAGAAGGGGATATTAATGCAGATACTGTAAATGGTATTGTGATACCTGAAGATATCCTTTTAAAAGACACTCCACAAAATATAACAGGTAAGTTTTTAAGTATTGAATCTTTCAATAATCAAACAATTGAAAGATCTTCATAAATTTTGACTTTAATTATGATTGATCATGATTTTTAATAAATTTTTTAATTTTTTAATTAATCAGTTTAATTACGATTTCCTTACTTCAGAGAAATGAAAGTGATTATTTTAATGAATACCTTCAGACACATCACTAGGGAAGTTGATTGGTCCCAGCACTATAAAATTATTCTTTTTGATTTGATTAAGTAGATTTATTTTCGTATTTTGTTAACAGCATGGACAAGAATCATATTGACCGAAACAAAATTTAAAAAATGTTATATCAAATATAAACATTTCACAAAATTTTGCTCTTGCCTTCTGTTCAACAGCACGTGGGTTCGAAACCTTGAACTTGTATGTTTGTAGTCATTCGGAATGTGTACTTTTAATTTGTATATCCCGGTCTAATTGGCCCACGTTCAAAAGATGACAATTGAGCGACAAATTTTATTGTCTATTTCCACTTGTTTTCATTCTGACTGAAACTTCATAATAAAAAAAGCAATGTTAACTGTCAAATGCTTGATAAAATTGTCTCATACTTGTTCATTTACAGAACCATTTGAATTTTATGTAGAAGTACTATTTTCAAAATACATTCTTCATATTTAATTTTATAAATCTCAAAGCTTCAGCGCACTTCAAGACAGTCTGATTAGCCAATGTTGCCAAAGAATGATCATTGACTAACAAACAAATGAAAGCAAACAAAATAATCCAAGCCAGGTTGACCATTGACTGGTCACGCGAACAGTTGACCAGTGCTCTGTTCAACTGCTTGTGGGTTCGATTCTATCTTCGTTTTTGACTAGTAATTTAAAGTCCAGTTTAGTTCTCATCGAACTGCAATCTACAGCTTAGTTTGCCTGAAGTGACCAATGAGCAGCAACTAAACCAACCAACCATTGCAACCAAACAAACTGTGGTATTTTAAATAAATGTTTTTACTGTACTATTATTGAGAATTGAATAAAATAAAAAAAATACAGGCATGGAAAAGGATGCGTTTATTTACAATACAAAATTAAAGTTTCGTAGAATTTATCACACATTTTAGTAGATTGCGTATATCTTTATGAAAATATTTTTTACGACGAAAATGTTAATTTCTATAAAATGAATGAATTGGACAAATACTGAATCTTGGATAGTGTAACTTGTATTGTAGTTACACTATAATATGAAGGATATAGGATATCGATGCTTTTAAGTCTCAAATAACCCCAGGCACTTAACAAGTTAAATCTTAAGCTCCCATAATCAGTAATTAAGGCATTAAAATATTGGCATAGTGAACTTGTTCTAACGAACAATTATTGTAACTAATTAGAGGAACAAAGCTGAATTCTAGTTCTTTACAATAGAAAGAATTTAGAATTTTTTCTAAATGGAAAGAAACTTCTTCAATTAAAATGGGTAAAAAAAACATCAAAATTGAACTTATTTGTGTTAAGAACTATAAGACCTTAATCTAATAGTGTTGTAAGATTGAAGTTTCTTTTAAACTTCAGTACTCTTATTTTTGAATAAACTAAGCTCTTTAAATATTCCCACTAAAAATTTTCCTTAAGCATTCAACGAATGTAAAATTTTTAATTTATGCAATATATCGAGATATCTCTAGATTTCTCTATTAATTTTATTTAAAAATTTCTTATTTACACTTCTATAAGAGCCATTTCTCTAGTATCGATGTTTAACAACGTAAATATTAAAGCAAATTAAAATTTACATTAATTTGATTTCTATCCAAATTTTTTAATTTTTTCAATATTCATTTGAGCTATTCGATTCCCCATATTTTTTTATAATCTAAAACTTTAAAAATAAAACTAAGGTTTTTAGATTGCAGACCTATGTGAAAATGTAAATTTCAAACATTAATTTTTAAAACAGTTCTCAGACTTGTGTGGCAAACCATATTTTCTCAGAAAGTGTTTTAATTTAACTTCAATCACAGGAATTTAACTTAATTTTGTTTTTGTTTAAAGCTAAATAAGCGTTAATGTATTTGAGACATACGTATAATAGTAAAGTCTATTGTAAAAATTAAGAAATTTTTCATTAGTATATATATACAAATAATTAACACAAACTTGAATAACAATAAGGATTTTGATTTTTCCCGTCAATTTAGAAATTTTTGCCAAACTTAAATTCTATATTAATTTCGGACAGTAATTCAAAACTTATTTTTTCATAATTTTAAAATCTAGAAGTGACGAATCGAATACAGCTTTTGTTCTTAAATTATACTTTATTTTTTTAAAAAATGTATACAATACACGACAATGGGATTTTAAAAATTGCAGAAGTTAATGAATTTTTATAGCTTGTAAACAATTCTGAAACATTATAATAACTTTAATTGTGTCTCATTCATCTTGAATTCATGCTTCAGGACAATTCACTTTTGGAAGTCTCAACATCAATGGTGATTTAAGAGTTGATGGATTCATCAATGGCTTGAAATTATCTGAAATGGCTACTGAACTAGTGAGAATTGATCAGGATGCTGTTGTACATTCAAATGTGACATTTGCAGGACCTATAAAAGTTGTCAATGACGTTGAGGTGTCTGGCTTGGTAAATGGCGTCAATATTTCTAACCTTCTAGACAATGTTCTCTTCAGAGAAGGCACACAGGAGGTAAAAGGTAGCAAAGTTCTGAAGGGGAATGTAATAATCAGAGGTGATCTTGATGTTGAAACAGTAAATGGTGTCAACTGGAAAGAATTTTTAGCCGATGTCATAAGGATAGATGTTCCACAGGTGAGTGAAGGTCACTAATGGCCTACATCGTATGTTGTACTCATAACTTGATCAATTGTTTTTACAGCTATTCAAATCCTGACTCACGGCAGTATTGCGATAATCAGTATAAAAACAGAATGCTTTGATTTAATTTGAACTAACAAAATGAAAAGGTAGATACAAACTTTAAAAAAAAAAAAAAATTTCTATGACAAGCTAAATTTTGAAATAAGCAAATAAAGAAAACTTATGATATTTTTAAGATTGATTTTATAAAAATGGTTTCCATTAAACTAAAAGAGTATAAATTATAACTGGTGTAATACTTTGAAAGTAAATTTAGATATTAGTTTACGCAAAAATATTGTTTTTTTTTTTTTTTAATATAATTATAAATATTTATATCACATTGTATAAGTATTTTTCCTTTATAAATATATATAATATTTATAAACATTAAACTTTATAAATAGTATTTTTCTTCTGATTTAACCTGTTAAACCAAGTTATTTAAAACTTGTATTAATTTTTCAAATAGTCAACTGTAAGTTTCAAAAATACAATAAAAATCGTAAAGTTGTTTAAGGTATACATTAAATATGTAAGGCACTGAGTTTTTTCAGACTAAATTCGTGTCTGTGACAATGCCGAGCTTAATTTTCATATACTTAGTTTTATTACTCCCAAATGTGAGTTTCTTTTTTGTTCATTTCAGTATTTGGATAAAAAAAAAATATTAACTCTTCTTAAAGAACAAGTATATTGTCAACTTATTTTCCCATACAGTAAGAATGAAAACAAATTAGATTCATAAATAACTTTGTACAACTGAACTTTATAATATTTCTATCAAATTGTTTCTCAAGTTGTAATGATTTTTGCTTGACTTAAGAACGTAAAAATGTTTTATTAAATAATTTCTATTTAAAGCTTCAAATTTTTTGTAAAATTAACTTTGTATTGATTATCCTTCTTTTAATTTGTTTCGAACGATGCAAAGACATTAAATTATTTTAAAACAATTATCTTTTTTTGAATATTTTTTTTAAAAAAACTTTCAGTGTGAACTTTGTTTTATAAAAGCACTTGAATCAAACTGTAAACCTAATTTTAAGGTAATTAACATTGCTTACAAATAAACTTGTGAGTGTGCGTGTAATATATATATAGATATATATATATAGATATATATAGAGATATATATATAGATATATATAGAGATATATAGATATATATATATAGAGATATATATATATAGATATATACATATATAGATTAGATAGATATTGAGAGTTTGCTCTTAACAACAAATTATAAAATAGCTTATAAGAGCATAAGAACTTCTAGTTCTAATCAGAGATTCTAGTCATTAATTTCTCTGTAATTGGAGAAGTTTTTTTTTAAATAGAACCCTTGTACGCAATGTTAGTAAAGAAACGAAATTAAAGAAATTGCAAGTAAAAGTACTAGAAATAAAAAGTTGTGTATTCATTGGCTAAAGTAAGGCTTCAGAAATCAACAATTTTAAAGAGATTTTACTATGACATATCCTGGAATAGAACTTTGTATTTTAATTATGAATTAATTTAAGTTAATTTTATTGAGTAGAGGAAATCTTTAGCAATTTGTCACTTTTAATCTAACTATTCTCTCAGAACTAATTAGATTAATTGTCTTATGTATTTAACAGTAATAGTATGTTTAACTAACTTTTAGGTTATAAAATCGAAGAAAGTTTTCGTTAACGATATTAAAGCAGTTAACGTATATTCAAGTCTCACAGAGGTTGGCTTAGTAAATGGAGAAAGCTTGGAAAAATTAATAGAGGACGCAGTCTTTGTTGATGTACCTGCAAATATAACGGGTAAATTGCTTTCATTTAAAACTATGCTGTTAAAATTAAAGATCTTTTGTCATTAAATGAAAATTGATAAAAATTTGTAGATCTTTACATAACTATATAAAAGATAGTTTCATGTTTTAAATTATTAATCTGTAGCAAATGTCTAAATTTTTAGTTATTTGAGCATAATTTAAAGTATTTGTGAGTCATTAAATAGAATATAAACTTTCATTTAACAGATTTTATTAAATGTTTAATTTAGGAAGGAAAACTTTTAAAAATGCGGTGGAAATATCCGGAAACATGACTGCTGATTTGATAAATGGACTACAACTCAAAACTGATGTTATAACTTTGGTGTGCACCGAAGATGGTAACAAAATTTTGCTAAAGTTTTCATTCACATTGTAATTACAAGTTTGACTTTCGAATATCTCGAAATTAATGAACTTGGAAAATCTTAGAATGAATCAAATATCGACACTAAAAATAATACGCCTTAATTTAAAATTTCCGCGATAATCCAATAAACTATTAATATATTTTTAATTTCATTTTGAAAATAATTCCATATTTAAGTTTCGATCCTGCTCCAACAGCCGAATGGTTAGCGCTCTAACCTACGGTTCAACAGTTTGTAGATTCGAATCTCCCTTGGGTATAGATATTTCTAGTGGTTCGGAATCCATTTTAATTATTGGAATCGGGTCTTATTATCCCTCGTGGGCAAAATATTATCATTGAGAGACAAAGTACTTAGCTAATGAAATAATCTAAAAATTTAAAACTAAACCTTACGAAATTTTTAAAAACTTAGATGACTAGTTAAGTCTTAGAAATGGTGTACAATATTAAATTTTGCGCATTATTATAAAAATATATTTGATGTGTTCAACAAATATCTTAGTAATGAAGTTTTAGGTACAGCTTCTTTATTAAGAAATTAGTAGAAAAACTATAAAGCGACTCGTCATTAATCGAGTCATCAGTCTAATGCTAAGTTCGTAGATCCAAATTCTTGATGTTTGGATTAGTTTAAAATTAAGGTTTATTACACTTTTATGTAAAGTTGCTTAGAGAAGCATACTGATAAATAAACCAGTTAAAATGATTTTTAATTTAGAATCTTCAAAGTCAGAAAATTTCAACCACTACTCTTTTGTTTTAGTTGCATTCAGAGTATAAAATGATAGCATTCGGTCTCTGAGTTTAATCTTTCAAAATCAATATTAAATTTCTCTAATGTTTAGAGGTAAAACAGAATGTAATTTCTTTAACGTTATTTGTAAATTTAAATAGCTACAACATAAAATTTTAACTAACAAATAGTACTATCTATAAACTTAGCAGTAACCATATTGCTTTAAATCACACTTTTGATAAACTTTAAGACATTGCACAAAGATTTAATTTTGCAAAATTTTACTAACGAATGCTCAATATACTTAAGTGATACCACGTTACATCTAAATTGTTAGAACACTAACCTTTATTTCAACAGTCCATACATTCGATTCTAAAGTGTGGATGTGTAGTAGTTCAAATTCCACTTTAAACCATGTCAGTACAACTGTTGTACACAAAATCGCACTTTAAGCTAATAACCAAACTGCTTAATTATTCCGAAAATTGATTTTTAAAACAGATTACTGATTCAACTTCTGGTCTAGAAACTTTCGATCAGTTTTTACCTTAAAATTACGTTGAACTGATGGATAAATAATAATTTATTCTCTTTATTTCAAATTGGCCGGTTCAGTTCCGAAATCTGACATTGTAGTTTAAGAGTTCTTTTAAATATGGGATGCGTATAGTTTCCTGATTTAATTGGACTTCAATTTGAGAGTGAGAAATTAATGTTAACCTCTAAATATTTATTTTTGATAAACTAAGTACTGAATTTTCATTTTCGTTATATTTTAATCTATGCCAAAATAAACTTTCCGAATCTTGTCATTGTTAAGGAGCAAGGTAATCTGATATAAACAGCCTCCCACACGTGAAGATTACTCGCTCAGAATTTTCAGAGTTCTTAGAAAACAATTCCTCCAAGTAACTTTAAAATTTAAGTACTCGACTATTTTGAATTGAGAGCAAGTGAAGCTGCTACCTAAAATGAAGATTAGTTCTCTTTAAGAGATTCTAATTTTAATCATTTAATGAAATATTTCCAGAAGTCTTAAAACTCGAAGTATCTCATTTGAAAGGGATTAAACTAATTTTCATTTCATAAAGAATATTATGAATGTGTAACTAGATTTACAAAATATAAATAGCAAATTTTAACTTTCTCTTTTTCTTAAACTTCGAGGGTTTATCAGTGACTTCATTTGCCTTTTATCTGAGAACTAGCTCTAAAAGAATTTTTTTTCTTTTTACTACTATCAAGTGTAGAAATGTATTGTGCTAAGGCTAAGATTTAATTTTGATACTTGACTTTATGCAGCTAGATTTCTACAAATTTATCCAATCTGGATATTGTGTACAGATTATATTAGTTTAAGTGTCTAATTCTTAATGTAGAATACTAAACTCAGTATTTAACAGCTTGAATTAATATGGACAATATTTCTAAATAAAACATTTAAGGATTTCAAGGTTGTTTAGAAAAATGTTTTGAAATTAATTTGAAAGTTAGCTTGAATATTTAATGATTCTAGTTATTTTAATATAGTCTATCAGGGAAAGGCAGCGTTAACATAATATATGTTCGACTGGTTTATTTTTCATAAATTGTGTTCACTTGATGTGTTTCAAAAAGAAAGTTAGAATATTCTAGGGTTCGTCGATAAGCTTGCTTAAAGTCCAGTACTTTTGCTAAGAAATGGAGAAATAAAAATCTTAAATTTTAATTTTCCAAGTTGGCAAATGAATGATTAGCGCTGAAACTTTCCATTTCGTAGCTTGGGGTTAAATTACCATCACACGGGTATCAGTCTAACTAATGTGCAAAAAATAACCTTCGATTGACAAATCAAATCAATCTCTGTTACGGATTTCTAGTGATTCAATACTATCTTTAAACACTAGATCCCTAGCAACACTATAATCTATACTCAATACTATCTTTAATAAAATCTATACTCAATATTATCTTTAAGCAGCCTCTTATTCTAGTACGCAAATGTCATTGAATGATAAACTAAACTTCACTCCAAAAGCGTGGTCATGACCACTTTGTGAGAGTTACTTTAGAAAGTGACCTGATGAATTTTTTTATAAAAACTGTAAAATCATTGTCATACGCAATGCATATCTCATAAAATTTAAGAGGATAGACCCCTCAAAATGGCCTTTCAAATGGATATTACTCGCAAAGTGTAAGCCATTCATGATTTGTGAATGTCTAGAGTCCGTTTACTTTGACTAAAACCGACAAGATCTCTAAAACATTTTGTTTCAAAAACAGGTCGATTTTATTCCTATTTACAGTACGATATATTTGCCAGTACTAAGTTTTTAAACTTCAATCAGGCTTTCCATTATATCGTGTCAATTTATAAATGTTTTAATGCTTAGCAACTAAAATAAGAGATTTTTAAAACCTGTCACCTTATTCAATTGCTGAGTAATCATCAGAATGGTTTAGTTTTCCAATTGTTTCAATATAAATATTAAATTCAGAGAACAGTTTAATTTTAGGAATTTACGAATAAACAAATTCTTCATCAGTCTGTTTCTGAAATGTACATCTATTGTAATAGAGCAACAGTGTATCTTAACACGATTGTTTTAATTATTTTCAAAAGTATTCTTCAGTGATACTGATATGTTATATTAAGCAAATTTATTTTCTCTGGAAATTTATTCAAGGTCCTCAAGTTATAACTGGAAAGAAGAGTTTTCAAAAGTTGACGGCTTATGGTGATATAGAAGTAGGTGGAACAGTTAATTCTTACAACCTAATGGAACTCTACAAGGATACTTTGCTAATAGTGGGTGAACAAGAAATTTCTGGAAGCAAAGTATTTTCTGTAAGTATTTTAATGTTTTAGCTCTTATAAGCATTACTCATTGAAAACTAGATTTAATTAAAACAATGATATACTTTTGAGTTTTAATTAAATCTAGTTTTCATGCTAATCATGATTAGAAATGCGTAATAATTTGTAAAATTTTGATATTGTGTAAATGAAACGTTAAAAATACTAGTTTTATAAAAGGGAATTTAAGCTATCCTTGGGTAATATGCACTAGTTTTCGGAAAGCCTGTTGCTTATTAATGACAAGTGTTTCTATCCCAATAATTAAATATAAAAATCTAATTTAAATATTAAAACTTTTTGTTACTGTAAATACTAATTTAGTTATAATGATATAATTAAGCCTTTCAATTTTATTTCCTTATTTAAATAACTGCTTCACGTTAATATTTAAGTACTCTATAATTTGTGGTTTCCTGTTATTAGCTTACTTGTAGCTTGATCAACATATAGAATTGTACTAAAAGTTTATAATCCTCAAGATGTGTCGCGAGTCATAAATATTATACTGTGGATTTAAAATTTAGCATAAAACAAACTCTATGCACAAATTTAAAACAGTTGTTTTAAATTGCTAATTTACGTGTAATCAACCAAAAATGTAAAATGATTTAATTTGTAATCTTAGAATAAAATCTTTATTCAAGTTTTCGATAATAAAAAAAGATTTTAGATTTTCTAACCTATAGAAGTTATTAAAGAATTTGTGTTCTATTCTTATTTTTGTTGCTTAGAAATTTTCCCTCATCGAAACTTAACCTGGATTCTCAATTCCAAAATTTTTAATGACATCCGACAAAAATTAAATTTAAAGGTACATTAAAGAATTGTATAAATTCTGTTAATTTGGTACTTTTAAAAATACCGCAAGAAAATATTCTCGGATTTGAGTAGATTTCTTCAACAAAAAAGCCAGACAACTTGTGAGCTGTATGTTGAGATGTACTTGAACAAAGAATAGTAGATTTGGCTTTTGTCCCTTATGTGAGTCTGAATAAATGTTTGAGACCTTTATAAATTTTCCTTGGGACAAATTTTAAACTAAAAATCTTACACCTTATTATACAACCTTTTGCGAAATGTATGAATAATCCTCCTGGAAGACTGTCCACTAGTCGCCATATATATCCTTCGACAGTTAACTATCCGCTGAATTATGATACTAATCTTTAGTATTTTGAGGTGTTGCTCTAAATTATTTTAACATAATTCAAAGAAATACTCGAAGAATCTTAAATTTCCCTGTCTGTAAAACAATGTAAGTTTATTAATATTTATTTTATCTTTAATTTTCCACTTTTCAGAAAAATGTGGTGTTCAAAAAAGATGTATATCCCGACTCTGTTAATGGATTGAAATTAGAACGTGATCTAGTTACATTACATACAGAGCAAGTTATCGAAGGACCCTTGGTGTTTGATGGAGATGTTTACATAGAAAAAGATCTTATTGTTGATGGTATGTGTATTTCTTATCGTTGACGAATTCTTGGTTATTACTACTTTCTCACCTCGTAGTTGAGTTTATTCGCTTAAATATATATTGATCTTTAAGAGACTCCTTTAAAAACTAAACTTCTGACATTTGCTATTCATGCTGCTGCTGTTGAGATTCAATGAATAAACAGTTGTGTTTAGAACTCCAGATATAATATTGGATATAATTTTCTGAAGTATAAACCAAAGTTATCTTAATAGTATTAAAACAACTCCTAATAGTTATATTATTTCCATTTTAAATGTAACACTATTTCGATGAATAAATAGTATGTCTAGATAATTAGACTAGTATAAATTGGCAAGTAAAAATAATACATTTTTAGGAGTTAAAGAAAATATTTCAAACGAATACTCAACTAAATGCAATATTCAGATTTTATAAGAAATTACGCTCAAATTGCAAAGAAATATATTAAATTCATTTTTATCCATCTTACTTCTAGTTTATGATCCTTAAAAATTAGACTGTGGAAAATATTAATCTAGATTATGTAATTGTCATTATGAAATTTAAACAAAACTATCCATTCCAGGTTTAATCACTAGTGTAAACATCACACAATTAGCAAAAGAAGCATTTTATTTGGACTCCGATCAAACTATTGATGGATCTTATTTCTTCCACAAAGCTGTAGTAGAATCAGATGTAGCAGTAGAAGGGACAGTGAATGGCATTGACCTAATTGCTTTTGATCGTAACGTCACGGAATTCTGGGATGATGTTTCTCATTCTTTGACTGCAATTGAGAAGCATTCTGAAGACCACTGTGAAATGTTAAATTACTTGCAAGAAGTATTATCAAGTAATTATAACTTTCAAAAACTACATTGTATCTTTTGTTATATTAATTCTACTAATGCAGAAACCACACCCAACAAATGTTTTTTAAAGCTGTAATAATTCTTGAACTGAATGAAATCAAATATTTATTTTTATGGTTACGTATTTCAATGCATTTTTAATGGATTTTTAACTATATCAAAGCTAATTAGAATCCTTCAGCAAACTTTAGGACAATTTAAGTTTCTGGCGTTTCATATGCCGAGCTGGCAGCCAAATGGTTAGCTCTCTGGTCTTTGGTTTAACAGTTTGTAGGTTCAAATTCCTCCTTGGGTTTGGATGTGCGGAGTGGTTCAGAATCCACTTTAAGCCATAGGTCCCGGTCTAATTTGCCATCATGTCCAAAAATGACCGTTGAGAGACAAACCAATGTGGCATCTAATGTCTACGCAAGAATAATGGAATATGCTGATCGCTAAATTACAAACCTTTATCCATGCAATTATCCTTTTTACTGTTACGAAAAGCAGGTGTATATAATATGAAGGCAAATTTATTAAATTTTAGACGTTTTGTCTCAATGTGAATTAAATCTGTAAGAAATGTAATGAGCCATTTTTTGTTCATATTTTATTTCACGTTAAATTTTAACCTTTATCTCTTTACCTTTTTTAATATTGATATTTTAATATTCCTCGCTTTGGAGGAGTAATGATTACAAGCAATCACTTAAACTTTTTGTCTTTTCAAAGGTAATGTTTTCTACTTCCTAAATTCTAAAACTTATATTTTCAATTTGTGAAAGAAATTTTATTAACAGATTTTTTTTTATTTTGAAGAAATTCTCTACTAAATCTAGATTTTGGTATAGCTGCCTTTTTCAACTTTGCACCACAAATCCATCTTGTAGAATAATAGCGCAATTTATTTAACTTTAAGTAGCTTTTAAGTCGGCTGTAGCAATCTGGGCCACATTTAGAGAATATTAAATTTCCATTAGAAAAATTTAAACCTAAATGATTCTGTTAATATTTTCATTGATTCTACCAAAACTTCAATTAATACATTTAAGAGTAATTTTTCCCCCCCCCCTCCTCGATTGAAACCAAAAGTCTTAGTTACAGCTTTTTAATTTACAAAAAATTTGCAGATGTTCTAATCTTTAACATTTAATTTTTAAATAAACTTTAAAACAATATGTTAGTTATAACTTAAATAATTTAGATAAAAACACTGACAAATGTTTCAATGTTTAACTTAGTTAGAAATTTTAAGTTATCTAAAATCTTCTAATTGTGATTTGTGTGGACTATTTTTTCTAAAAAAAAATTATCTAAATTTTAATAATTCTTGTATTAGTAACTTTAATAAGGAAATTCAAATAATTTATCTTAAGATTAAGAGATTTCGAATTAAACTAAATTTAAAACTTGATCATGAACTTAATTTTTTTCCTTGTTTATTTTAGCTATAATTTTTCAGTGCAATAATTTCTAAATAAATCCCTTGATTACACCTCTTAGTGACAGTAATTTAATAAATTACTTTCATCAAATTTTTTTATATGTAATATTAATATCACCTAATGAAATAGGACTTTATTTTTACACAAATTATTGTTTCAGAATCTTATTACATTCTTGACGGTTTTATGCTTCATCAAAATCTTCAGTATGCTGCTAGCTTCCTTCAAATGAAATCCCCTCGTGACATTACTTTGGTCGCGATGGATGACTCACAAATTGCAACAACTGTTTCTGGCACTTGGGAACCCGAATCTGAGATCTTTGTGTTCCAAAATGAGACTTTTCCTACTTTGATTGCGAAGCAAATCTTACAATCCATTGATCAAATTAAAATCTCCATAAATATCGGCTTCTATGATAAAGGTAAGTTAATGTCAAATTTAAAATTGACTTGTGTTATCGGAATTCGTAAATTTTTCAGCTTTTAATGTACTTCAATAAGTTCTGTTAAATAATTGGAATAACATTATGTATACATATTATTATATAAAACCTAACTTTAGCTATATTTATATTTCGGACTCAAATATTTTTAGTCACCTGACAAGATTTCATAAAACTATACCCATAATTCAAAATTTTAAATCCAAAGCATTATAACTTATTTCAAAAATTAAGATAAAGACTAAAATTTAATCTGTCATGAATTTTTCTGTTAGAGTAGCATTAGATATCTCCTTCGTAAATACCTTAATAATTAAAATAGATTACTGTAGTAACTCTACCTCCATACACGCAAATTTTCTGAATTTTATTTACTTCAATCTACGATGTTATTCGATAGAAGGTAAGCATCAAATGCTGAAAACTAATCTTATGCCTTGATAAATAAACGGAGCTGAATAGTCCACGAAGCTGTGCTCCCTGAAGTCCAAAACTAAGTGTACTGTCAATAAGGTCCTGCCTGGTGATCAGGATAGTGTATTAAAATGCTATATTTTTTAATTGATTCAAATATAGAAATGGATATCGTATAATTGAAAAGTTGCATAAACTCTTCTAGATTCCCATGTGTTGGTTAACGGCAGAGTTACAAACATTCCTGGAGGATTCAAAGAAGCTTCCATTGCCGTAAGAAAGAAGGAAGTAGTAATTGGCCTGCTCTTCCCGTCCAAAGGAAAAACTGAATTATATAGATTGAGCGAAATGAAGTCGAGCATTGAAACTGAAACCTATGGAGTAGTCAACGTCGGAAAAGGTAACCAGTTTAAATTCTAAATTTAGGCTACCTACCTTTTATGGAACGTGTGGTTCTAAATGCAATTCTATTTATATATTTACTAAAATTAGTTTTGTTGATTATTAAAGCTTAAAATCTGCATTAAACAAAACAAATACTATATCAAAGTTTTTATAGAGAATAGCAATATCCTCAGTGGAAACGTTATGTAAGTTTTTTATACGAAATTTCATAAGTATTTTTCAGTTTCTGCTCCACTGTTTAAATTTATTAATTTGCCTTGACTATTAAAAGTTGCAACCGTAAATTTAAGTATACCAAAATCCGATGCAAAAATTTCTCATTTTAGCTAGTAATTCAAATTTAGTTTCTACAATTATAAGCATAATGTAAAAACGATCAAATTTTTTTGTAACATCTATTTTAGTTATAGCTTCTGTATCTGTAAAAATAAATCATCAGTAAATGAAGTTATGTGCAAGTAATTAAAATGTCATCAGTAATGTATTTGCTCCTTCTCCCCCCCCC
>JAPDSC010036703.1:0-15056 GCA_026290005.1 Latrodectus geometricus
TTTCATAGAACCACACAGCGACTGGAGCATAATGTTCGCTCCTGTTAGACTGGAAGCTCGCACTATCTCCAGTAAATTAACTGGCAATTTTATCAAACTTACTGTGGAAACAGTAAGCGAATACCGCTTACTTCAAAATCTCCTCACGACCCATAATATCCCATTCAAAAGTTTCAAATTACAAGAACGACCCCTAAAAATTAATCTTTAGAGGACTTTCTATAGTCACCCCATTGCTGACATTCAACTCTACGCTGACTCTCGTCTTCCAAGTCTGCAACATTTTCCAACTAAAGAAGGATGGACGGGTTCGACATCCCCTATTTTACTTGCAACATGAACCCACTCCCAATGCCGAAAAATTCACCCCCTCAATTACCAGGACCCTCCTTTCCAGGGACATGGGTCTCCACGCACGGCAAACACGTGGGTGATTTAGTCCCCAAGAGTAGCTATTAGCAACAGAGCGGCGACAGCTGCTCAAGGGGAGCCCTCAACCTCATCAGAGGCAACCACATTGAGGGAGAAAAGGAAGAAAAAGCAGAAGAGTAGAGGAGAGAAGAAAAGAAAGAAGAGAGATCACTGGGGTACCTCGGGATTGTGACACCCGTGTTTACTTAAAGAAAGTAACCCCAAGAGGGGTCACCCATCCAGAGTGTATGTGTAATCTGCCAACAATTACCATTAGACCTGCGGCGGATGCAGCTATCTTTTAGTTATTATTCAAACATTATGTCCTCACCTCATCATCCCTTACATTCTACGATTCCAAATGCCGCTCTTAAGAGATTCTATAATGCTAGACCATCAAGCATTCAACCTTTTCTCGCGCGTGTTAAATCCTACCTTTTGCTGTCTGACCTGTGTGATGTCCGTATTGAGTCTACGGACTTCTTCGTACATCCTCCTTGGTATGACCCACGCATTACAGTACTCAACGCCTTTGAAATCTAAAAAGTCGGACACAGCTCCTGCTATTTTTCAACAGCTTTATGCATTTCATCGCTGTCAGTATGCTATGTACACTCCCATCTACACTGATGGATCCAAAACTGCGGGGCACGTTGGCTGTGGAGTTTGTGTTGACAATACCTTCTTCAGTTACAGCCTTCACAAATCCTGCTCCGTTTTCACTGCTGAAGCCATGGCTATATACCGTGCACTAGAGTATATAGTAAATTTGAGTGGAAGATGTTTTAACATAATGTTCGCTATTTTGTCGTGTCCAGGTGCTTTTTTAGGGTCTAAATTATTTATGTAAAACATAATTTCAGAGGGATAAATTATGTTGATGTTATGATGACTTATTTGTTGTATTGGTTTTATTAACTGTGTTTTTAACTGTGTTGTCGTCTGGGTGTGTGATATCATTGTGTGTGAATTGTTGACTAAAAATTTTTCCTATCGTGTTGGCTTTGTCAGTGTCAGTATATATATATTTTTTAGTCTCTATTAATGGGGAATAGTGACGTTCTTTTTCTTATAAATTGTTGTATTTCTCTTTTTAGTGTATTATTAAATTTATTGTAGGCCCTTTTATCTTCTGTGTATCGTGTTCTTTGCCATAGCTTGCGGAGTCTATTTCTGTGTTTAATTTTATTTTTTAATTCTTTGGAAAGAAATGAGGTATTTTTTGAGATTTTAGATGTTTTGGCAGTATTCTCATAGCTGTTCAGTATACATTCCGAGATGTAATTGGTTGTAGTTTCAATTGCTTCTATTGAATTAATATTAGAGTTATAGTCGAATTTTCGATTTAGATTTTTTGTAAATTCTTCCCATTTAGGGATTGAGGTGTGGTGAATAGTATGGTCGGTGTTTTTTTTATGTGGAAAGTTTTTGGTCAAGATGAAGGCGAGGACGGAGCCGACAACCCTAACGTGACCACCGATTCGTGTGGGTGTTTGTGGTGCTTGTATATGGAGGTTATTATCGTTTATTAATTGTTTGAGTGCTAGACCAAATGTGTTTGCCCTATGGCAGTTCCAGGAAATATGGTAAGAGTTGAAGTCTCTTCCAATAATTTGTGTTTTACCAATGTTTAACAGTTTATTAAAATCTTATATTGGAAATATGTTACGCTCTGGTTTGTTGAGGAGATATTTTTGTGGCGGAATGTATACTGAACTTATATTAATTGGGTTTTTTTTTTCCAATTTTAATTTCTAAGATTGTGGCTTCCATATTAGAGAAGGGGAAGTAGGAATTTGAATATGTGGGATTATGGATTTAATTATAACCGCAGTCCCATTAGGTTGACAGAATCTATAGGTAGAATTTTGATTATTCCTGTCATTTCTATAAATGTTGTAATTTCGAATATGAATTTTCTGGAAGTCGCGAAGATGCGTTTCTTGTACCAAGAATGCCCAGGGAATGCAAATCAATGAAGTCCCTCAACTCATCTAATTTGGCTAAAATGTCATTTGCATTCCACGTACATACCCTTAATGAGACCCCATTGGTGTTCAAGGCGCAGCAGATGGAGTAGGTAATATTGGCCTGATGGCCTCAATTATAGTAAAAAACATGTCATGTATATTGTCTGTTCCATTAATTACAGGTAAAACATTTTTAATTAGAGAAACCAGTTGGAGAAATACTCTGTTGTTGGATAATTCGTTAAATATTTGTAATAGGGATAACATATTCCCTATGTTACCACCTATGTTGATATTATTTGCATTATTTGTACAATTTTCATTATTTATATTGTTGTTTACATTTTGATTACTATTTGTTGATGCAGCGGCGTTAGCATAGCTAAAGCCTGCTCTTCTATAATTAGTTTCATTAGTATTAGCATTTACATTATTAGGTAGATACCTATTTTTATTATTGTTTTTGGGATATGTGGGACATCCCCTATAATTTGCCGGATGCGGCCCGCCACAATTGGCACATTTTGGGTTTTCGGTTCTTTCTTTGATTTGACATTCGTTTGTCATGTGTTCCCCAGCGCATTTAACGCACCGAGGAGTCAGCGAGCAGGTCTCACTTGAGTGATGCCATAACTGACACCGATGACATTGGGGAGCTATTCCTGAGCTTCTATATCGCTCTACCTTTATTTTAAAATACCCTAATTCCGTTAGGTTGAAAATCTTTTGGCTATCCTTAGTATTTGGGACGTGAATTTGGAAAAGAGGCATTAGCTGCCTTTCCCCCCTCGGTCTACGCAATTGATTGATTTTAATCACCATAATATTATTGTTTTCCAAGTATTCCCTAATTTCCTCCATATCTTGGTCTATGGGCAGTCCTCTAATAACTACTTTTAGTGGTCGCATAGACCTGGGATTGATTATGTAATAATTAATTTTCTCCCTATTCAAATGGGCCGTTAGTATTCTATGTTGTTCAATATTTTGTACGAAACATTTTAAAAACTTTCCTTCGGGTTTCCCCAGTATTGTAAATGGAAGCTGTTGATTTAGGTTTTTAAGTATTTCAGAATACTTTATATTGGTTTATTGGCGGACCGTCTGGTTTTCATCTCTTATGTCCTTAACGTGGAAAGTTGTTTTGGCTGTCTCGTGTGCCAGCACGTCCGCAGGAGGTGGTGTTTTGCTTCTGTATTTATCGATCAGATCGATATGCACTGTGTGAAGATCGGTTAGCTGTTCTAGAAGCGAATCGGCAGCGTCTCTTAGTGACTACTTGAGCACGTATCTTTTGCTCTGTCTATGCTGGATTATGTGGGTCAGCTTCATGATAAGTTGTATGCCGTCATTCATTTCTGGCTGTAAGTAATCATAGTCAGTAGTGTCAGTATCCATGTTGGTTTCTGTGTGTGGTCTTTCGGTTTGTGTGTGTGTGGATCCTTGATCCGTAGTGTTTGAGTGTTGTTCCATGTTGTTGGTTAGTTACAAAAATACAAAGTAGTAAAGAGTTATTTCAAAGAAATAAGTCAGAATAATAAAGTGCCCAGCTACTGTACATAGCTTCTTCTCCGTACTGATTCAGTAATATAGTAATATATCTAGTTAAGAATAAGATTAAGAGACAATATAAAAAAAAGGCATACAATATATGAAATATTTAGCTAATTTAGAAGTGACTGTTCTACCTCATGTTAATCTTAATTTCACACGTGGCGTCATCTCAGCCAGGGATTTGTTGAACACGCCGACGGCGGAGATTTTGGAAAATATGCAAGACCAAAAAGTCTGTGGAGTTAAACGCATTCAAGTCAGAAGAGATGGTGTGGATATAGACACAAAACATCTCATTCTGACATTTGCGACTCCAGACCTTCCAAAATATGTCAAAGCAGCATATTTGAATCTACCCGTCAGGCCGTACATTCCAAACCCACTGAGATGTTTTCAGTGCCAGCGTTTCGGACACTCGAAGAGCGCTTGCCGGGGCAAACTCACCTGCGCAAGAATGCGCGGTGGTTGGCAATGATAGTTTAAACTGCAATGCGAAGGAGAGGTGTATCAACTGTCATGGTGATCACCCCTCCTATTCTCGAAGTTGTCCACACTGGATACTTGAAAAAGAAATAGCCACGGTTAAGATTAACCAAAAGATCTCATATCTTGAGGCTAGAAGAATAGTCGCTTCACGAACTCCACAAGCTGGAGTTAGTTATGCAACCGCCGCCAGGAAAGTATGTAAATCCAGTAGCACCCAAACAGATCTTGAAATAACCTCGCCATTAATGCCCCAGAACCCGTTTAATAAAACGAAAACCTCCACATTGAACACAATAAAAAGAAAAGCTCCAACAGCAAAATCGAAAGCAATGAAGGCTCACAAACTAAAATCATCTAAGGAGGGTCTTAGTAAGCCCTCCTTATCCACCAGTAAAGCCTTGTCCCTGGAAGCTGACGCGGTATCTCTTCATCCCTCGGACGATGATATATTGTTCGAGGAGATGTCAGATGATATGCCTTCCAGCTCCGGGAGAGGAGCTTTTCAAATTAAATAATAACTTCCTTTGTTTCATGGAACTGCCATGGTTTGCGTTCCCATCTTGATGACATCAAGTCTTTAATGTCAGACCATAACCCCACAGTCGTAGCTCTTCAGGAAACTTTCCTAAATTCTACAAACATTTTTACTCTGCGTGGGTTTAAATGCTTTAGGAAAGACTGTGGTGATGACGGAGCAGTGTCTGGTGGTGTTTGTATATTAACATCCAATAACTTCCCCAGCACTGTCCATCCATTAAACACTACACTACAGGCTGTGGCTGTGAGAATTCACACGAATTGCTTAATTACAGTCTGTAGTTTATATTTACCACCACATGATGTCATCCGCCAAGAACTTGATAAATTAGTTGATCAGCTGCCTACACCGTTTCTGTTAGTAGGTGACTTTAACGGACATAATTCTCTGTGGGGAAGTGATGATACTAATTCTCGCGGTCGTCAGATAGAGCAATTTATTTCTGATAATTGCCTCTGTCTGATCAATACAAACGAGAAAACATATTTCCACACACCCACAAGAACATTTCATTCTCTCGATCTGCACAATAGCGATCATTTTCCTCTTGTCATCTCCCAGGCTGGAGGTACTAGTGTAGAACAACGTCTACCTACGTACGTGTACAGTCGGGCAGATTGGCCTTTATTTACACAATTGGCAGTTGTTGATGATAATATGGTAATGATCGATGATATCGATGAAGCCGTTCATAAAGTCGCTGAAACAATTATAAGTGCAGCTGATACAGCAATACCCAAAAGTTCTTCTACTTTAAAAAGGCGTTGCAAACCGTGGTGGAACGTTGAATGCAGAGAAACTTATAAAAAACAAACAAAGTTATGGGGGTTATTTCGGAGGTACCCCACAACGGAGAATCTTATTGCCTTTAAGAGAGCAAAAGCATTAGCTCGCAGAGCTCGTCGTCGAAGTTAGAGGGAATCTTGGTCTCGTTATCTTTCTTCAATAACATCTTCCACATTCAGTAAGCAGTTATGGAGAAGAGTGAAAGCAGCCAATGGTATTTATAGGGAATTCTCTATTCCTGTTTTAAAAATCAGAGCTGCTATACACTCTTCTCCTAAGGACATCGCTAATGTCCTTGGTGAAACCTTTTGTAGTGTCTCAAGTACTGACTCTTACAATCCTTCGTTTTTAAGGATTAAGAGTCATGCTGAAAAAACACCAATTCGTTTCAACCATGGGCAAGCTTTACCTTATAACAGCGAATTTCGGATGTTGGAACTGGAGAAAGCATTGAAACAGGCCAATAACACCTGTCCAGGTCCAGATGGAATCAGCTATTACATGCCTCAACATTTGGGTCCAGAATCCTTATCGAACTTTTTGCAATTGTTCAATAGGATCTGGACTCAAAATGAATTTCCCTCTTTATGGAGTAAAGCTATAGTGGTTCCGATTCTCAAGCCTGGTAAGGATCCTTCTGAACCTTCACATTACCGACCAATAGCTCTGACCAGCTGCTTATGTAAGACTCTCGAACGTATGGTCAACGCCCGACACGTATATGTCTTAGAAACAAATAAATATATTCCTATGTATCAGAGTGGTTTCCGTAAAGGAAGATCCACTCTAGATAATATAACATATTTGGAGACCCAGATTCGCAACGCATTTGTGCGAAGAAACCATCTGGTCTCCATTTTCTTTGACATCGAAAAGGCATACGACCGTACATGGCGATATGGAATTCTCCGTACATTATATGATTTTGGATTCAGGGGTAATTTGCCGATATTCCTTCAAAATTTTTTACGCTCCCGTGTTTTTAAAGTTCGTATTGGTTCATATACATCCAATACTTTTATACAATCTGAGGGTGTTCCTCAGGGATCTATTTTAAGTGTAACCCTTTTTAGCCTGTACATAAGTAACATTTTATATCACCTTCCATTATCAGTTCATGGAACATTGTTCGTTGATGACCTGCAAATATCATGTCAGGGGTCAAATATGCTATTAATTGAGAGAAAATTACAAACTGCTGTAAATAAATTAACTGCATGGTGTGCTGAAAATGGCCATACTTTATCTCCTGGCAAGAGTAGTTGTGTCCACTTCTGCAGGAAGACAAGCCAGCATAATGATCCAATAATTTACATGAACAATACGCCAATACCTGTAGTCAATGAGGTAAAATTCCTGGGAGTGATTTTCGACAGAAAATTGACCTTTCTTCCGCATGTTTTACATTTGCGGAAGAAATGTGAGCGATCGCTTAATATCCTCAAGGTGTTATCAAATACATCTTTGGGTGCAGATCGCTCGTCACTCCTTCGGGTTTATCAATCTTTGATTTTATCCCGAATTGACTACGGATGTGTTGTGTATGCATCTGTGTTCCGTCTTACGCAGATTGGACACCGTTCATCACTCTGCTGGTCTCGCTATGTATCCTCTATAACATCTTCAACATCCAGTAAGCAGTTATGGAGAAAAGTAAAAGCAGCCAATGGTATTAATAGAGATTTTCCAGTTCCTATTTTAAAAACCAGAGCTGCTATATACTCTTCTATGGATATTGCTAATGTCATTGGTGAAACATTTGCCAGTGTCTCAAGTTCCGAATCTGATAGTCCTTCGTTTTTAAGGACGAAGAGTCGTGCTGAGCGAACACCAAACCGTTTCAACCAAAGACAAGCTTTTCCTTACAACTGCGAGTTTCGGATGTTGGAATTGAGGCGAGCATTACAGCAGGCCAACAATACCAGCCCAGGACCTGACGGAATCAGCTATCAAATGCTTCGACTTTTAAATCCAGATTCCCTGTTGAACTTATTGTATTTCTTCAATAGGATCTGGACTGAAAATGTATTTCCATCAATTTGGAGAGAAGCAATAGTGATTCCGGTCCTTAAACCTGGTAAGGAACCTTCCGAACCATCAAATTATCGACCAATAGCTCTAACGAGTTGCCTTTGTAAGACTCTCGAACGTATGGTCAACGCCCGTCTCGTGCATGTCTTAGAAGAAAACAAATGTATACATGTCAATCAGAGTGGTTTCCGTAAAGAAAGATCCACTCTTGATAACATAACATTCTTGGAAACCCAAATTCGCAACGCTTTTGTGCGGAGAAATCATCTGGTCTCCATCTTCTTCGACATCGAGAAGGCATACGACCGTACATGGCGATACGGTGTTCTCCGTTGTTTATATGATTTTGGCTTTCGGGGTAATCTTCCGATGTTCCTACAGAATTTCTTACGCTCCCGTGTTTTTAAAGTACGTATTGGTCACCTTTTGTCCAATACTTTTAATCAAGACGAGGGTGTACCCCAAGGCTCTATTTTAAGCGTAACAATTTTTAACCTTTACATCAGTCATATCCTTCATCTTCTCTCACCTTCAGTAAATGGCACTATGTATGTGGACGACCTGCAAATATCCCAGGACCTGATGGAATTAGTTATCTGATGCTTCAACATTTAAGTCCAGACTCCCTATTGAACTTATTGATTTTGTTCAATAGGATCTGGACTGAAAATGAATTTCCATGTCTTTGGAATGAAGCATTAGTCATTCCGGTCCTAAAGCCTGGTAAGGATCCTTCAGAACCTTCAAATTACCGACCTATAGCTCTGACGAGTTGCCTTTGTAAGACTCTCGAACGTATGGTCAACGCCCGTCTCGTACATGTCTTAGAAGAAAATAAATGTATACATGTAAATCAGAGTGGATTCCGTAAAGGAAGATCCACTCTTGATAACATTACTTACTTGGAAACCCAAATCCGCAACGCTTTTGTGCGGAGGAACCATTTGGTTTCCATCTTCTTCGACATTGAGAAGGCATACGACCGTACTTGGCGATATGGAATTCTCCGTTCATTATATGATTTTGGCTTTAGGGGTAATCTCCCGATATTCCTACAGAATTTTCTACGCTCCCGTACTTTTAAAACACGTATTGGATCCTCTACATCCGATACTTTTACTCAAGCCGAGGGTGTTCCCCAAGACTCCATTTTAAGTGTCACTCTTTTTAATCTATACATAAGTAGCATTCTTCATCACTTTCCATCTTCAGTTCATGGCACGATGTATGTTGACGACTTGCAAATATCATGCCAAGGTTCGAACATGCGTTTAATTGAGAGACAATTACAAACATCTGTAAATAAAATAGCTGCATGGTGTGCAGGGAATGGCTTTACATTATCTCCTAGCAAGAGCTGTTGTGTCCATTTTTGCAAGAAGACTAGCCTACACAACGATCCTGTTATATATCTAAACAACACTCCAATACCTGTAGTCAACGAGATTAAATTTCTAGGTGTAATATTTGACCGGAAGTTGACCTTTCTTCCGCATGTTTTACATTTGCGGAAGAAGTGCGAGCGATCGCTTAATATCCTCAAGGTGCTTTCAAATACATCTTGGGGTGCAGATCGCACATCACTCCTTCGTATTTACAAATCAGTAATTTTATCTCGCATTGACTACGGTTGTGTTGCTTACGGATCAGCTAGATCTTCCGTCTCACGCAGATTGGACACAATTCATCACTCTGCTTTAAGAATATGCTCAGGTGCATTTCGCACTTCACCCGTCCAGAGTCTGTATGTAATCTGCCAACAATTACCATTAGACCTGCGGCGGATGCAGCTGTCTTCTAATTATTATTCAATCATTATGTCCTCACCTCATCATCCCTTACATTCTACGATTCCAAATGCCGCTCTTAAGAGATTATATAATGCTAGACCATCAAGCATTCAACCTTTTCTCGCGCGTGTTCAATCCCACCTTTTGCTATCTGACCTGTGTGATGTCCGTATTGAGTCTACAGACTTTTTCGTACATCCTCCTTGGTACCACCCACGCATTACAGTACTCAATGCCTTTGAAAACTATAAAAAGTCGGACACAACTCCTGCTATTTTTCAACAGCTTTATGCATTTCATCGCTGTCAGTATGCTATGTACACTCCCATCTACACTGATGGATCCAAAACTGCGGGGCACGTTGGCTGTGGAGTTTATGTGGACAATACCTCCTTCAGTTACAGCCTTCACAAATGCTGCTCCATTTTCACTGCTGAAGCCATGGCTATATACCGTGCACTTCAGTATGTGAGAACTCAAAATTTCCATAAATATTGCATCTATACTGACAGTAAGAGTGTTTTAGAAGCTTTGAAAAATTGCAACTATAATTGTCATCCAGTTGTGTCCAAAATTTTCAAACTGCTTGATTCAATGTCTCGAAATGGTTTCGAGGTACTGTTTTGCTGGATACCAAGCCACATAGGAATAGATGGTAATGAGAAGGCTGATGCGGCTGCGAGGTCTGCATCATCTTCTATTCTGCCTTCAGTCCCATCAATAGATGTGAGAAAAGGTTTAAAACATTTTACAAATTCTCTTTGGCAGGAATCTTGGAACATGCAAGTCAGCAACAAACTCCATTCCATATTTTCATTCATCACCCCATTACATGTTTTACCTGTACGAAGTGCAGATGTCAGACTGACTCGCCTTCGTATTGGTCACACGCGTTTCACCCACAAACATCTCTTCTTGAGTGATTTAAATCCTTGGTGTGAAACGTGTGATGAATCATACACAGTGCATCATATTTTAATTGTTTGTCCAGATTTTAACCATTTGCGCATCATCTTTTTTAACACTGATATTTTAACTTTACAAGACTTGTTAGGGGAACCACCCCATCGAAATCTATTTACGTTTTTAAAAGCCATTGATTTTATTCATTTTATCTAAATTTAAAAATATTTTAATCACAAGTTTTAACTTTTACCCATTTTATCAAATTTTAAAAATATTTTAATCACAAATGTTTTAATTACTATAAATGTGCATATTTTATTTTAAAAGTTTGTATTATCATGTTTTTAATGGTCTAAAGAAAAGGGATTAATTTCAAACTGATGTCTGGCGCAGCTTGTCCATATTTGGACCTTGCGCCATTAAAACTAACCAACCAACCAACCATCTCTTTATGGGGTTTGAAAGTTATTTTGCTGTCAAGAATGACCCATAGGTATTTAATTCTATTGTTCCAGTCAATTTCTTGGTTTTTAATTTTTAATTTTTTCGGGAAGCGACGAAGGTTTCCTTTCGCGAAAATTATGGCATCTGTTTTTTCTATGTTCAGTTCTATTCTCCAGTCATCAAGCCAGGATTGAAGTGCATTTAAGTAAATTTGGATTTTGCTTCTGAGGAAGTTTAAGTCGTTATGCTGTGACAAAATCGCAGTATCATCGGTAAATAAACAGACCATGACATCCGTTGATTTAGGGATGTCACTTGTATAGATGGAGTATAGAAGTGGACCCAGTACACTCCCCTGGGGAACACCTGCATTGACTGCTTTCGGCTGTGAGAAAGTGTCTTGGATTTTTACTACAAAACTGCGATTTCTGAGGTAGTGATTCAGAATATTGATAATGTACGCAGGAAAATTCCACTTGATAAGCTTATAAATGAGCCCTCTGTGCCACAGCTTATCAAATGCACGCTCGATATCCAGGAAGACTCCTGCCGTCTTGTACCTTTTGGTTCATTCCTTCTAGGATGCAGTTAACAACTCTCAGCAGCTAATGGGTGGTGGAGTGATTTTTCCTAAAACCAAATTGTTCGTCTGGTATTAGGTGATTATTATTACAGAAATCAACAATTCTTTTATGAAGGATCCTTTCAAATAATTTAGATATCATGCTTAGTCGAGAGATTGGTCTATAGTTCTGGGGAAATTTTTTGTTTTTTCCCGGCTTGGGGATGAAAACCGTGATGGCTTTACGCCAAGCCCTTGGAAAATAGGCATCTGTTAAAGATGCATATGTAGCATCTGTTAAAGATCTTGGTAATATAAGTTATTGCTTTAAGTGGAAGGTTCTTTAGTATAATATTTTTTATTTCATCTGGGCCAGCAGCTTTATTTACTTTCAGATCATGAATAAGGTTGATGATTTCATTAGGAGAAGTAAGTTTAGGTGGTAACGTGGGCGTGGTTTGGTTTTCAAAGAATTCCCTTGTTTCCCTATTAACTAGTGAGATAATGTTGTTATTATAAGCATTTGTGTTCAGCTGAAGAGTGTCGTATAATGTATCTGCAAACACCTCCGCTTTTTCTTCTTTTGTGTATACAGTTCCTCTAGGACTACTAATAGGAGGAAGGGTATAATCCTTTCTATTTATTTTCTTTATGGCATCGTAGACAGAGTTATCTTCGGGATGGAGAGATTCAAGATATTCCGTCCAACGCCCTGCCAAAGAGAATTTATAAAATGTTTTATTCCTTTTCTCACATCTATTGATGGAACCGAAGGCAGAATAGAAGTTGATGCAGACCTCGCAGCCGCATCAGCCTTCTCATTACCATCTATTCCTATGTGGCTTGGTATCCAGCAAAACAGTATCTCGAATCCAGTGCGAGAGATGGAATCAAGCAATTTGAAAATTTTGGACACAACTGGATGGCAATTATAGTTACAATTTTTCAAGGCTTCTAAAACACTCTTACTGTCAGTATAGATGCAATATTTATGTACATTTTTGGTACTCACGTACTGAAGTGCACGGTAAATAGCCATGGCTTCAGCAGTGAAAATGGAGCAGGTTTTGTGAAGGCTGTAACTGAAGGAGGTATTGTTAACATAAACTCCACAGCCAACGTGCCCCGCAGTTTTGGATCCATCAGTGTAGATGGGAGTGTACATAGCATACTGACAGCGATGAGATGCATAAAGCTGTTGAAAAATAGCAGGAGTGGTGTCCGACTTTTTATAGGTTTCAAAGGCGTTGAGTACTGTAATGCGTGGGTCATACCAAGGAGGATGTACGAAAAAGTCTATAGACTCAATCCGGACATCACATAGGTCAGACAGCAAAAGATAAGATTTAATACGCGTGAGAAAAGGTTGAATGCTGAATGGTCTGGCATTATACAATCTCTTAAGAGCGGCATTTGGAATCGTAGAATGTAAGGGATGATGAGGTGAGGACATAATTTTCGAATAATAACTAAAAGACAGCTGCATCCGCCGCAGGTCTAATGGTAATTGTTTGCAGATTACATATAGACTCTGGACGGGTGAAGTGCGAAATGCACCTGAGCATATTCTTAAAGCAGTGATGAATTGTGTCCAATCTGCGTAAAACGGAAGATCTAGCTGATCCGTAAGCAATACAACCGTAGTCAATGCGAGATAAAATTACTGACTGGTAAATTCGAAGGAGTGACACGCGATCTGCACCCCAAGATGTATTCGAAAGCACCTTGAGGATACGTTGGCACTTCTTCCGCAGATGTAAGACATGCGGAAGGAAAGTTAATTTCTTATCGAAAATCACGCCAAGAAATTTTATCTCATTGACAACAGGGATAGGTCTACCGTTAATGTGAAGCACAGGATCATGGTGAAAACTAGTTTTCCTGCAGAAATGAACACAGCAACTCTTACTCGGAGATATGCCAAGGCCATTTTGTTCACACCAAGCAATGAGATTATTTACAGCTGTTTGCAATTGTCTTTCAATTATATTCATGTTTGATCCTTGATATGAAATTTGCAAGTCGTCAACATATAAATTACTATGAACATAAGGTAATAATTGATAAAGTATGTTGCTGATGAAAAGGTTAAAAATGGTCACGCTTAAAACGCTGCCCTGAGGAACACCCTCAGCTTGGATAAAAGTATTGGAAAGTGTGTTTCCAACACGCACTCTGAAAAGCCGGAGGGCTAGAAAGTTCTTTATGAACATGGGAAGATTGGCTTTAAGGGTTAAAGCCAAGATGGTACATAGTACGGAGATGGTTGGTTGGTTGGTTGGGTTTTGTGGCGCAAGGTCCAAAGAGGACAAGCTGCGCCAATTATTCTTCTCTAAGATGTAAGTGAGTCTGGCATTGACCATACGCTCAAAAGTTTTGCATAGGCAACTCGTAAGAGCTATTGGACGATAACTCATAGGGTCAGAGGAATCTTTGCCCGGTTTCAAAATAGGAATCACTATCGCTTCTCTCCACGAAGTGGGATATGCATGTTCCGTCCAGATTCTATTAAACAATACAAGTATGTTCAATAATGAATCTGGATGTAAATGACGAAGCATTTGATAAGAGATTCCATCAGGTCCGGGACTGGTGTCGTTTGCCTGATGTAAGGCAGTCTTCAATTCTGACATTCCCAAAACACAATTGTACGGTAGATTACTGCCATCAGTTAAACGTAGAGGAGTCCGCTCAGCTATTCTTTTAGACCTTTGAAAAGCGGGACTAAAGGAATCAGAGCTGGACACGCTAGCAGAGGTTTCTCCGATGACATTGGCAATGTCTACCGTTGAGGAATGCACAGCAGCTCCAGTTTTTAAAACAGGAATGGAACAATCCTGATAAATACCATTGGCTGCTTTTACTTTCCTCCACAATTGTTTGCTGGATGTCGATGATGTAATGGAAGACACGTAACGAATCCAAGATTCTCTTTGACTCTGGCGTCTTACTCTACGAGCTTGAGCTTTGGCTTTTTTAAAGGCAATAAGGTTCACCGTAGTAGGGTATCTTCGGAAAATATTCCATTGCTTCCTTTGTTTCTTATAAGATAGTCGGCACTCTTCATTCCGTCATGGTTTCATAAGCTTATGAGGGATAGAAGAACTTTTAGGAATAGCAACATCCGCAACTTTGATTATTGTGTCAGCGACATATTTAACGGCATCATCAATCACATCTCTCTTAACTCTTGTTTCCGTAATCACGGCCAATTGTGTGTAAAGAACCCAATCGGCTCGACTGTACACGTAATTTGGTGGCCTATGGGACACATTATTACTTCCAGTCTGAGTCACGATAAGAGGGAAATGATCGCTGTTGAAAAGGTCATTTCCAACAGTGAAATTCAGCAACGCCAGAAGTGACGGAGAACAAATAGCTAAGTCAAGAGAGTGAAATGTCCTTGTAGGTTCGTGGAAATAAGTCTTCTCGTCGGTATTTAGCAGACAGAGAGAGTTATCAGATATGAACTGCTCAATCTGACGACCGCGAGAATTCGTATCATCACTACCCCACAAAGGACTATGACCGTTAAAATCACCGAGCAATAAAAATGGAGCTGGGAGTTGATCAACTAA
>JAPDSC010036704.1:0-35784 GCA_026290005.1 Latrodectus geometricus
ATAAGATGAAAAATTAGTTGATAACCAAACTTGTGTTCCAATTGTACAAATATATATATATATATTTCGGTGGTATTTATGGTACACCGTTTATAATCTATTATCTTTTTGTATGTTTTTGTATATACGTGCTGATTTGCTTCTTTTTACTTTTATAATTGAATATTGTTAAGCTTCTGAAGTTGGTATTATTTTTAATGACTTATTTAAATTCATTTTGACAAAAAGTAAATTTTCAATAGTTTTTTTATTTAGTATTTTTAAAAGTAACTCTTTTAATTTTGGAATCAATTTCTTTATTACAGAAAATATAGGTGTCTTATAATTTATGGTAGCTATATGTATGTACATGATTCAAGCCTTTTTCTAGTACTCAGCAACTTTATTCCTTGATAAAAGTCTTTTGTTGTTCACCTAATTCAATCACATTATCTTTGTATTAACCTGTTAATATATATTGCAAATTTACAAATTAATGATAGTATATTGCAAAAAGAGCATATTTTTACATTATGTGATTCCTTTTATTGTATATTAATGGTTTAAATGATTGCTATGTTAATAATCAAATATTATTGCACTAATTTTGTGAGCATTAAAATTTAAATATATATAGTTTTATCAATAAAGCAAATTACATTCTTCTTTATTTTTTAAATGCCTTGTAAATTGTTTTATGGAGTATTTCAAGCATATTTCGTCATTCTAAAGATATTCTTAGAAATGAAAAAACTCTAATGATAGGAGATACTTGGTCTTATGTGGTTTTTATCTATGTAATTATTTATTACAGGTCGTTCAGGAGTATGAGAGAGCTGTTATTTTTAGACTAGGTCGCTTATCTAAAGGAGGAGCAAGAGGCCCTGGTAAGGAGTTATTTCTGAATATTTGTGACACAGGATTACATAAATAGCTCGATATTCTTAAAGTAAATGTACAAGCTGTCCTCTGATTATCATAAAATACGTGATTAACCCTATGTATTTCTGCAAATGAAAGATTTTTCAATTACGATTTTCTGCTTTATATTTCGTACTTCTTATTTTAATTTTTTGCTTAAAATGCAATTAATCTAATCGGGTATTTTGCTAGTATATACTGGTATTCTGCTACTTTTTATTTATTTTTTAATAATTTGAGAAAGTACCTTGGAAAACGATAAAAGTAATTTTTCTGCTTCTTAGAAAATTAAATTAATTAAAAAAAACTCTATTGAAAATAATACTTAAAATATAAATTCCACAATGAATACTAATTTAACGAAAAAATGTTATCATTTTTTTCTATTTTTTTATATTTCTAGATGGTAATTTTATATTTATATTTCTAGAGATAATAATTTTATAGAAGAAATAGAATATGTCTTTGTTAATTATTTTTGCCAAATAACTTTGTTTACGTAAAAGTGCTTATTAAATGTCTGTCAAAGCAGTTCATTGTAAATTACTATTACAAAGACATTTCTTTGGAGTGGAATGTAAGAAAAGATATATATATATATATATATATATATATATATATATATATTATACACGCTTTATTTATTTTGATGTTTATTTTAATTGCTTTTTACAAAGAAATGTTTATTTCCTTTATAGTGTATGCATCATGTTTTTAACGAAAATAATGTTACAACTTTCAATCAGGACTGCTTCTTTTTATTGAAAATATTATTTAATTACTTCTATAAGTCAATTGATATACTAATATGAAGACTTTAATTTTATTTAAAGAAAGCTTCTTTGAATTTTATTTTATATAAAGAAGAATTTGATGAAAACTAAAATGGAAAAGACTAGTTGTTTTTATCATATAAATATTGCGAATATCGTTGAAAATGTTTGTGAAACGAATTTTATCTTATTTCCAGATGTATATCGTTAATATTGCCCTTTTTTGATTAATTTTATTCCTGATAATCTGATAATAAATGTTCCTGCATTGAATTAATTTTATTAGGAGAAAAATAGTTAAAAAATCAGAACTCATTATGAAAATGATAATTTTTTAATTTCATTTTCTTCGACTTTGTATAAAGAGATAAAAATCATAGTTAACCACTTTTACTAGTCGCTGATTCTTTTCGTGCTCTATACGTTTTGAAATTTCATACTTTGTATTTAATAGTTGAAGGTAAAATTCATGTTATCATACTTAATTTATAAATGCATTCAATTAATAATTAATTACTGCTATTTTTTTCTTCAAAATCTTGGTTTAATCTTTAATTTTTAATAATGTTTAAATATGAAAGTGGATCATTAACATAAAACTGCAATTGTTTTTATGTGATTGAATGTATGTTTTTTCGCTTTTCCATATATCTAATCATGTCTATCATAAGATACATATTTTTATGAAGTATATTCAAGTAATTGATTCAAATATTTTTACAGCAAATCATATTTCTCAAATATTAAAATCTATATGCATTATTGAAATAGTTGAACATTATGACGCCATTGATATTGCTGATGATATCATTGGTTTTCTGTATGTTCTGAAATTTTGTATTAAAACTCTACGAAATTTTTATTGATATTTAATGGTTAGAAGGTGCTTTCGTGGATCGGAACTTCAACAAAAGGATTGACTATTGATCATTATATTAACGTTTATTGGTCAACGTTGTTTATTTTATTACAATATTCATACAAAATTATTATCTTAATTGAATTAAAGTAATCAAAACTTTTTCAATAGCCCCGTAAATGGACATTACACCGAATCTGACACGATATATGTTGTATCATTTGATTATTAAAGAAATGAGTGATAACATATTCATCCGGTAAAAGATGGAGCAAAAGCTAATTTACTGAAATTAAGTACTTATATAGCTTTTTATAGTGTTATATGAACCTTACTATTTCCATTAAAATTAACATATATCAGCTCTATAAATTTATTTATAATCCAATGAACATCTGTAGTAAATCATGGTACCCATAGTCATATGATAAAATAAATCATATGATTAAACTGATTTTCACAGCTAATAAACTAAGAAATATTTATTTTCTCTGTTTTACCGCGTTTACCGCATTATTAACCACATAACATTAACTTCTGAGTGAGTGACTCAGTTGCCCGTTCCATTCACTTAAAAATGCGCTGGTCTATCTGCAGGATATTCCACGGTCACTAAAAATCAAGAACCCATTCTATTGCGGTAACGAAATGTGAATGTATTGCTTGCCCATGTCAAGAATCTTGAACTTGATTGCGGAAAATTGCAATATACCTTCCAAATTGCGTTATAAAGAACCCATGTGTTCCAATATACGGCACTTACGCTATTACATCTAGGGTCATATATCTGTCTTTAGGTGAAAACAGGTGTCTGGGCTTCTTCAATAACAGCTGAAGTAGCTTTTTACGATCTCTTCCAGGCAGAACTCCTTATTCCCCAATCTTTTCAGTTACCGTTCCTAGGTACATTCAGCAGTATTGGCTTACGATGGTGAAACGTACCCTTTTGTTTTCATCAAGAAGTTTTAATATGGACATATGTTCTGCTAACAGTGCTGAATATTTAATACGTAGAGCAGTTTTTTTTTATTTTTGCTTGTATCCACACTAACATTTTTTGTTTAAAATAAGTAACGTTTATGTTTTATTTTCAGTTTATAAAAGGTTATGCTTATGCTTAAATTTCCTGTGTATTAATTCAATTCTTTAAATTTACTATGTTTGTGTTTAAAACAAGATCGACTAGATATTTTCAATTAGAAAAATCATATCTTAATCCCCTTTGTGTTTATGCATTAAATTTAGTATAATCCGCTCATTTTTTCTGTCAGCAGGATGCTGTTTATTACGAAATAATAAACATTACCACTCAGTATTCTTCCCGGAATGCATGGCTGCAAATTTAATAATCTTATTTCAATTATTTTTCATAGAATTTGAGGTATTCAGAAACATTTTAAAATAACATATTAAAACATGATTTACTAAGTGTGTAGAATAAATACAAATGCATTATAAATTATGTATATTACACTCGATATAAAGTAACGAATGCTAAAAAATAATGATTTGAAAACAGGATTGTTTTAAATATAATCCGCAAGAAAAAGGTTTTATTGTAAATTTTCTTAGAAGTTTCACAGAATGCGATAGAATTGAAAGTAATAAAACGGGTTTTCGTAATGTAAATTTATGATTAAAAAGAAGTTCCTTCCTAATCCAGAATTATTTCATTGTGTAGACACAGTTTCTGGAAAAAGAAAGCAAAAATATATTATCAAGCGGACATCCTGATTTTTCTTTTATCACTCTAAAATCTGTCAACATTCAAGCTATTATATGAAATCGTTTATGATAGTCTTATATTGTGCTGACATCAAACTTGGCAAGATTAATTGGTTCTAGAAAATAAACACCATAATCGAAAAATATGATTTTTGGCCATACAGCAAATAATTTTGAAAATGTGACTGAGACTTCTAAATAGCATTAATTTCTGCAATATACCTCGGCAATTAATTTTTATCCATGATGGATTGCTTTGAAAATGTTCAAACAACCCAACATCTGCTAAAATAAGATTCTTAATTTATATATAATTGAATTAAGATTAAATATATATAACTATAAATTAAGATCTTAATTATATAGTGTTCATTGATTAAGATATGCTTATATATAATCAATTAACACTATATAGAACTAATTTTAAATTTACTTTCCTTGAATTATAGGTTTTTTATAATTTTTTTATTGAAATGGTAAAAAAATTGTTGATGACTTGTGAGAGAATTTACTAAGCTTTTTGTTTTTTTTTTACAAATTTTTTTTTCTTTTTAGACCTTGCATATGATTGCTCGAAATTTATTTCAAAATGGCATGTCGGGTTATGTACACCTAATACACATACCAATTGATTCTTATCAATTGGTATGTGTATTTACCTTGCCAATTGATACCAATTGATTCTTATCAACCTAAACTTCAAAAATTAACTTCTAATTTATATGTAAAACTAATACAATCATATAATTGATTGTATTAATTTACAGAATCGTAACTCTTACAAAAATTTAAACGTCATAAACTTATGAAAAGAAAAGATACTTTAATATTAAACAGATATACAGATTATTTAAAAATTAGCATTAATAATTAGTTTTATTTAATTATTTTTTTAACACCGTCACATCGCTACGATGAAGTAACAACTTCATTATTCGCATTTAACATTAGTAAGTTGGTGAACTTTTTTCTCATTAGTTATTTGTAATTTTTTTAATATATAATTATTGCATCGCTGGTGCATTTCAGTATTAAGAATTTTAAATTAACTAACAAGAATTTTATAATTCCCAAGATACGAAAATCTCATATTAGAGATAAGTCCAATGAAAGAAATAGTTGATCCAGGCATTTTGCTACCATATTTTTCACGAGCCATATTAACTACAAATTCTTCAAACGCTTGAGGTAGATCCATTCAAAATTAAAACTATTCAACATAATTTATAATCATTATTATTAACATATATCAGGTTTACCACCCTGTCCAGTAGTCAATATACCTGACTGCGGATGGAGAGGTCATGGGTTCGAACCCCAGTTCGTTCATGGATTTTCTTCTGTCTCTTCCCCTCTTGTCTTTTGCTTGTATAAATGGGTTGTAAATGGTTGACTACCCTATAAACGGGTACCTATGGCATGCTCGTACTGAGAAAGTTGGACTCCACACCAAATTATGGTTCACTTGGAAAAGTGGAGCAGCGTACCCTATACTGCCAGCCTAGCTGGGATAAAGCAACAATGTATATAGCGCATAGATATCACCTATTTTTGAGATATATTAAAAATTAATTTCTTAGAGATAATAAAATATGTTAATACTTGTACGCAAATTCTTTGTACGTTAATTAATTATTTTAAAACTAGTTTTAGTATTTATCAAAAAGTTGTTTCCTTAAAAAAAAAATCGCGTTTTTTTTTCTTTTTCTTTCCCCTCCCCCTATTAAATATATTTGACATTTTCTATTCCCATTTGCGCTATTAAGTGTAACTATAAATTACTCCAACATAAATTTTCCATTAAAATTCAAATTCTTGGGATAGAACCTAACCAAATCTTACAAATTATAAAGACATACTTTTTAAGTCTATCAACATTTGTAAATGACGGAATTCGATTGGTTAGTGTTTTTATACAGCATATTTTCATCATACACGATTACAGTGAATACTTCTGAGATTTAATGTCAGAACAATTGTGGATTTAAAATTTACAAATTTAATTTAGAAATAGTTAAAATTTAGTAATGATAAATAAAAGATTTTAATGTATATATAAGAAGAGTATTTATTTTTTATTCCAAAAATAATTTAAGCAAAATTATTATTTTTGTCTAAGAATTAATACATTTTCATTAAAAAAAATGAAAACTAAAAAATAAATCAAAGGAAACTACAGAAAATATAAGCTAAAAGTTTAAATTAAGTTTCTGCGTGGGTATTTAATTTAGTTAACAATTCACAGCTTGTAATATAAAAGTGCGATGCAAAAATTTATATAAACATAAAATAAAGATACATATTTGAGTAAATTAAAAATATGAAGTTGAATCATGCATGAGCTACAAAAATTAAAGCTGGACTGAAGTAGTTTAAGCAGTTAAAAACACTAGAATGAGAAAACTTATTATGCATTCCTGCATCTTAAATTTTAATGCTTTCGAAAATTTGATTTAAAGTTAAATTTATTTTTGTATCTTTAGGCATTCATTTAAGAGCTAAATTTAAAAGCTGAGAGATTTCTTAACCGAACTATTTAAATTTAAAGCAGTTGTGAAATTTATAAATTCATTTTTGTTTCAATCGTTTCTCATGTTTATTTTGCAGGTTTGTTTTTCATTCTTCCTTGCACGGACAATTACTGCAAAGTAGATTTAAGAACAGTTTCTTTCAACGTTCCTCCTCAAGAAGTGAGTTATTTACAATTTATAAATGCGTTTTTTTATAACCTTTGGTTGTTTTTGGTTATATATTACACTTGGCAAAGCCAAGTCCTTCAGGGACTGGTCGAAAAGTCAGAAAGTGTGTCTTCCGTTTTGAAACAAAGTATCCTCCTACAAAGGTGGTAGTACGACTTTTGGTTCATAGATGGCAGCACCATCTATGTCTTAGGGGTTAGAAGCCAGAGAAGACCCAAGGCCTGGCTCCTAACACTTCCAAAGGTATTGATTTAGAACAGGAACAGGGAAGACATTGCGACCACGACGTATTTTACGTGCCTCAGTCGCCATTAGTGAACCTGACGGATCTTCGGCTATGCCGGGAGTCGAGCTCACTACTTTCCGGTAACGAGAATGACGCCCTAACCAACCAGGTCACCATGGCCTATAAGTTTTGCTAAATGTATGGATTATAATACATTTAAAAAAATCAAACATCAAGAACTTCATTTAATGTTAAGTGCACCTTCTAATAAAGAATTTTTATACATACACTGATTCATTGTATAACATTTTTGTGACACATTCTCCTTATTTTAGTAGTTTTTTTCTTTATTTAATATTAGAACATGGCGGTTAAGCTCTGCTTTTGAAATTAAAAGAATAAATGATAATTTTCATCTGAACCCAAACATTTATTTCTACTTTTATTAAAGGCGTAATATAACATAAGGTCTTAAAAATCATATTTTTTTTTCAAAATGTCTACAAAATATTATAATTTTTAATATTTTGTATTGTTAAACTTTCTATAGAATTAATTTTATTTGTAATGTTTGTTTACTTAAACTTATTTTAAGTAATTCTTATTGACTATATGTAAATGATTGTTTTCTTATACATGGTTTGAAATCTGAATTTTTGAAATAATGTTAAACTAGTAAAAATTTCATGAATACTTTTAAATTATTCATTAAATTTGACTGCAGAAATACTTCGTTATAATGAGTATATAAATTATAAAAGTTTTACTTATGTAAGTATGTTATATGTGCTTCGAAATTTAAGTAAAAAATTAGCTTATCATTATTAAAGAACGAATAATTTATAATCAGTAGAGGTATAAAATTCAAAAGGAAGAAGTATGAAAATCAAAAAGTTTATAATTTATTGCTTTGTTTGTTAATTTAGGACCGATTATTATTTATATTACTTTTTATAAGTAAATGCAAAATATGATAAATACGGGCGAATAAATTTTGAAAGGAATGAAATTCAGATAAACTTTTCTTCCGTAAAAATTATTTTTTCACTACATTATTTAAATAATTTTATCTACATTAATCAATAATAAATTAAAAAATTATTTATGTAAGTTAAAGACTTTTTTTTAAAATGAAAAAAATTTGGAACCCAGTTTAAAGAGAAATACATTTCTAGTGATAATGTTTTCTTTTTAACACGAGATAGTAGTTTCGGTTTAATAAAAACCTGTAATTTAATTTGACCTATTTTTAAATAACTATTTCTCTTAATTTTTTATTAAAATCATTCTAATTGTTCTAAAAGACAAACAAGAATGTTCTTGCCGCTTTCGCGTTGTCATTGAACGAAGTGAGAATAAGTATGCACATTAGTGTATGACGTGTTTGAGACACCGGTGAACCGAGAGTAGGAATATAAGTCGTTATAAAAGCAGGCTCACCGTGCACTTTCATCAGTCGTAACTCGTGCAGTAGCGAAAAGATATGGTCGTGTCGAAGGCGCTCGTTTGGTGTTGTTTGTTTTACGACTTCAAAGTGGACTTATCAGCTGCTGCATCAAGTAGCTGAATATGTCAAGTGTTTGGGGACAATGTTATAAATGGACGTACGACAAGGCATAGTTTTCACCAGGTTGGGGCAGATTTTTTCCTCTGTGATGAAGTTAGCAGTGGACGACCACAGGTATAGGATGAAGAAAGCGGCCATCGAAGAGGACAGTAGTCAAACATTTGGTGAACCTGCCAGACAATTTAAAGTTTCTGGCGAAACGGTTAGACTTCACCCGCACCTCTTAGGTAAAACGTTCAGGCTGAGCAAGTGAATTCCTCACCCGTTATTTGAAGTCCATAAGTAGCAACAAGTGCAAGCCTGTTTATCGTTGCTTTCTTGCCACATCGCGCATCCATATTCAATCGAGTGCTGACCAGTGACGGAAAGTGCGTCCTGTATGACACTCTCAAACGTTCCAAACATTGATTGTCACCCCAGGATACTATCCCGCACAGTGCAAGACCACCTATGCATCTACATAAGATTATGCTTTGTGCCTGGTTTACTTATCATCAAGTGATTCACTATGAGCTGCTACCAACTGACCAAACGGTCACTGCTGACTAGTATTCAATTTGAACTTATGCGACAGACATTGCAACAGAAGGAGCCAGCACTGGTTAATCATAAAAGTGTACTGTTCTTGGCCAATAACACTCGGGTGGTAAGGAATACCATACAACGATTTGGTTGGGAGACTATGTGCCATCTTTCTTATTTACCTGATCTTACACCATCAGGTTACTACCTCTTCTATTTCCTGGACAATCATCGTGGAACATCCTTCCCATAAGAAGCACTTACGGACCTCTTTCAGTTCAAAACTTCCGAGTTTTACCGCAAAAATATTGCACACGTTGGCAGAAAGTGATTAATTTGAGGACTAACAAAAGGCTATACTTTCTGTAGGTTATGTTCTTTTGAGTCATTGAAAATCGTAAGAACTTTTTTGTTTACCTAGTATATTTATCGCTCCGATTTTCCCGTGTTGTAATTTATATATTTTTTTATATTTATATTTCGAACAAATAAAATATTTTAAAAAATATTTCCCTTACTTGTAAATTATAAAATAATTTTTTATTAATAAATGATTAGCCTTAAAATATATACCGTAAGGAAAAATACTCCTATGTATTAATTTCATCTTAATTTTATTTAAAAACATGTAATTTTACTGTATATGTTTTCAGGAAATTTTGATAATTGATTAAACTTAATATCTTTAATACTGCTCGCTTTCTGTTAAGAAATGTATGGTTTTTCTCATATATACTGTTATGTACAATAAGATGTAGTATCTTTATTTGATACATTATTATTAGCTTATTTTCCTGTAATTACAGTTATGATATTTTCTAAATCAATACGAGATAAAAATATGTTGTTTTTAAACCGCATTTGCTACCTTAAGTGCTGTAGAAGTATATTGATATATCATCTTATCTTCTTATTTTTTCAATTTATTGTTTTGTCTCTTATTTGGTTATATCTTGTGAAATTTAGCTTTTATATAATTAATGGTTGATATTAACACTTCGTTCTATTCAAACACAGGTTCTGAGTAAAGACTCCGTCACTGTATCAGTAGATGCTGTAGTGTACTACCGCATCAGTGACGCCACCATCGCTGTCTCAAACGTCGCCAACTATGATTCGTCCACTCAGCTGTTGGCTGCTACAACTCTCAGAACTGTTCTCGGAACAAAAAGCCTTTCTGAGATCCTCTCTGAGAGAGAGCACATTAGTCACGTGATGCAGGTCAGATTTTCATTGATTAATTATGCTAATGAGATAAATTTATATCTGGTTATTTTATTTTGCTTTTACCAAAATCTTCCGACGGACAAACTACAAGGAAAAAATTTTGAATTATGAACCATTTATTTCTGTAATTGGTTTTTAAAAGTTCTTAATTAATTTTTATGTAATTTAACTTCATGAATTGCATTTATGGTTTATTTGCTAACTATTTTTTACTGACAGACAAATCACAGTGATGATAATTTCGAATATACTCCCTAACAACTTTTATGGTATACCTTTAATATAAATAAAGTTTTTATGAAGACATCTTACATACCAAAATTATTGTTCATCTTAACATTTAGATTGAAAAATACATATATACTTCAGTGGGCTTGTTGGTTGGTCAATTCGTAAACATAAAATGGTTATCCGAAATAAAACTTTGATACTATAATAGAGAGTAATGATGTCAATTAAATATTTTTTCTGGAGAAACTTTTAATCAAAAATTTCCATTACAAAACTATACCTAAATTTAGGATAGTTATTTTATTACAAAAGAGGCTTAAAGAATTCTTTTAGAAGTTCATCAAGTAAAATTAATATAATATATAGTGGACACAGAAATGCAAAATAAAAATTTCAAACTAATTTACATATTCATGATTTGAATAAACTATGATATTTGGACAAATACTTAAAACAAAAATATTATTTGATAAGTATATTTCCTTCTCCGGATCAAATTTTAATAACTAAAATAGCCTTTTAGCACTTTTTATTGGTTAATTGATCTTTATAGTAACGGCTGAATTTGAGGATGTTATTTGAAGTACTGTAATTTATGTTCAACGATTTGTGTAAGTATTTATAGTGTAAGATTTCATATAATAGAGATGATTGTATTATATTGTTTTGTTGGTAAACATTTACTGTACGGTCGCTATTGGCGACTTTTCAAAAAATCGCAAACAATCTCGCCAAACTTGCCAATCTGCACAAGAGAGGTCTGAAAATAAACAGAATATTCCAATTTTGATTGTACGGTTCCAATTTTGTCAAAATACCTCATTTTTCATTGGTCGGAATACCTCATCTGTGATTGATCAGAAATGGTTGGGTTGCCAGAAAATGTTATTTATCGCCAACTCTGGAAAATCGCGTCAATAGCGATTGTACACTACATCTGAGCCGTTTTGTTTTTATGATCTTTAAATATATTATTAACAATGTTTATTTCCTTCAGTTGAAACACTTAAATTCTCACTTGATATTATTGAATGATAAAATTCAAAAACATTTCGTGAAAACATTCACTATATCGACCCCCGTAGTAACGAACATATAGCATGAATTTCATAAATATAAAACTAATTATAATTATTTTCAAATGTTTGGCAAATCTCTTTTATTTAAAAAGCACCTGTTTTAATTTCACAAAGGTAATATAATATTTTTGATACATCTCTACTGATGATGGTAAAGTAATCAATAATATGTATGATATTTTTATTTATTTCATCTTGACTTCATGCCTAAAATTAATTTGACACATTTTTGCTGTATATTATAATACATTATGCACAATAGGTTATAAAAAGGCAAAAATATATTACACGTTTATTCACGTTACTATATCGACAGCACTTTGATTTAGCTACATTTTGGAGCTTATGACTTAATGCCTAATAGACTTGATTTAGCAGTTTTAAATACTGGTCATATTGATATTTTTAATTAAATTTTAAGCTTTTACTCGATGGTTTCCAAATCTATTTTTTAAAAATATTGTTGCTTCGTTAATCATCGAAAAACGAATATTATTTCGAAATCTATGAACTAATTCTTAACATATGTTTTGAATTTATCAGAGCTTTCAATAGTTAAGGAATCATTTTATACCTAAACTGGAACTCAAAGCGCAATTAACTATGACTATTATTAAATCAATCAATCGTCAGTCATAAATATCATCGAGGAGAAACGTTACGTCATTAATGGCATTCATTGTCCATTAATCACGAGACATTCAATTGGTCCGCTAGAAGAAAAAAAAAACAAGTCTAGGAAATGAACATTTTAAAGGCATTGCCATCCCATGTTACCTAAAAATAAGGTCATTTCAAAAGACATATTAATAATAAACTCAAGTATATTAACCTGATTACTTCATCTAGAATAGTAGAGTAAGAATTAAAATAAATATGATTCGATTTGTAGTTGTGTCATATTGTATTGGATAGAATTAAGAGTGTTTCATTTATTATAGTTTAATTCTGATAATACTATAATTTTTTTAATATTATTGATTATTAAACTTCATATGATTAATTTATTTTAAATAAATCACGTTTGGGATACGAAATATATAAAAACTATATTGTGTCGTTGTATGTAAAATTTTTTATAGTTTATTATAATCTGAAATGAAGTCTTAAGCAGTTAATACTTAATTGTTTAAATATATTAAATTCTGGTATAAATTATAATGTTGAGGAATAATTATTATGAGATATACTTTAAAAATATTTTATAATTACAAGACATATGCAATTAAATTTAATTCTGACGAAGTTCGACCAAATGTATTTTCTTAAAGATACATAATATGTAACAATATTAAAGATATTAATGATATTATAATTAAATTGATTATTGATATTTCAAATTGATGTTCAAAGTATAAGGATGTTCTTCTTGTTTCATATTGCTATCTTATACCATGCTGCGTTTGAAAAACATTATTGTGGTTAGATTTTTTCATAAAATTCCATTTGTTTTGAAAATAAACATTTAGATTAAAAATTGTTTCAGATATGTTTTTGTGGATAAAATTTCTGACTTTAATTTTTAAATATTACATTTTAATGGGCTACATACGTAAAAATATGATGCATAAGTACTTGTTAATCAATCATATAAACTAACTAACTAATTCCCCTGTTCGTGTTGGACCATGGCCCCCCTAACATTTCGACTCCAACGCTGTCTCTCTTACCTTAGTTTTCCAATTCTCAATAGATGATATTCGACATTGTTTTATTTCGCGATAAATATTTGAATTTAAAAGTTTCTTCGAATTATAAGGACTGAAATGATTGTTCAATGGGGTCAACACATTATTTTTTAGTTTAGCTGTTCGTTGATTAAATTTTTTTTGAGTCATCAATAAACTATCAGACTTTTATGCTCGAATTAATTTTTGCATGCCAAAAATTAAAAAAATTCCTCGATAAACCAGATAATATATTTTTTGTGGTTTAAATTACAAAAGTAGTGTTCCATGGCACGATTTCGTAAATATATCACATTGGGGATAAAAGAAGATGTCAAGTGTATTCTATAAGCACTCATGGTTATGATATATTAATCTTAAATCTACTGATGACATTGAATAGGTGGACCCATTCCGAATTGAATTAACCAATTAGCGAATCACCCCATGATAAATTATACAAAAATGGACTATGATGAATTATGATGTAAGAACATCATAAAATAAATGAATGATAGAATTTTTTTATCGTTATTCTCAAAGCCCTCTTGAAATAATTTTCTGAAAACTATTTTCAGTGATCCATAATCTTTCTTAACATACAGTAATCTAGGAAAAGAAACCTTCTATAAATCCAAAACACACTAAAAATACATGAAATACTTTCAGAACTGAATTATTTTAATATGGAGGTAAACTCTTGAATTATTTTCCAAATAAATTATTTAAAAAAAAATTCTGCCAAATAAACAAGCATTAAATTATTTGGTTTTAAGCTTTTCAGGGTGACTCACATTTCCCAGTTGCATATTTTTTCTGGAAATGATTTTCAGATAAAGCTTTTCCTTACCATTACTTTAGTGTAACTAAAGTTTAATTATAAAAAAAATTCCCCACAAAATTAAACAAATAGTTCCCTTTATAAATAGCAATATTACTTTGAATGCAATTGAATACATTTTTAACAGATATTTCATTATAAAGTAGTCCTTTCCTTATAAAGTTTTGCTTTGTTTTATACAGTACTTTATGGACACTAAATATGCCAAGTTTTCAAAATGTGTTATTAACATTTACTGGCTTCTTAATTAAAAGTAATATTGCTTATGAATTAGTACAGTGTTTCTCAACCTTTTAGTATTCACGGCCCAATTTTCAATCATAATTTTCATCGCGCCCCCCTCCCCACCGCATACAAAAAATATATACAATAATAATGTATTTTGAGTATTTTGGCGCTAAACTTACACTACAACCTTAATTTTAAACTTTACAAATTACCAAGAATACCAAAATTTATTGACATTTTGCAAAACCGATCCTCAGCATTGAAAAAACAAGAATCCTATGTTTTTTTATTGCTCTTGCGTCCCGCTATGTCTCGGCATTCTCACGGTTTCGCGAGAAGTTTGGAGTTGTCTAGAATTTGTCTGGTCAGCAAAAAATTAAGCTAGGAGCGTGCGCAGATGTGAACAAATGTTTTCTCATAGGGAGAAGGAGAAAGTTCTATGACGCCAATTTCAATTCCAGAAAATCTCATTCGAGTTGATCCTTCTATCGCTATTGAATCTATTTTGGATGTGTATATTATATATATATTTTCGTGCAATTGCAATTCACCGTAATAAATATTTACGGCAGCAGACTTATGCAGAATCATGGATAAATTTTTAAGCAGGCGTAAGCGAGCATTAGACGATAGACAAGCATCAACAAGTACACAGATAAGCGTGGTTCCGAAAATAAAATCAAGAAAATATTCTCAAGAATACTTAAATTTTGGGTTCACTAGTACTGAAGTAAATGAAGAAGAAAGGCCCCTGTGTATCATTTGCTCAAAAATGTTGGTAGCAGACAGCATGAAACCTAATAAACTTAAATGTCATTTGGAAATGCTTCATAATGAGTACGTAAACAAACCCAGAGAATTCTTCGAATTAAAATTAAAATCATATGAAAAGCAAAAATCATTGTTTAAAAAAACTTTGTCTGTGAATGAAAAAGCATTAATTGCCTCTTACAAAGTTTCACATAAAATAGTCAGATGTAAAAAGCCTCACACCATTGGTGAAGAGCTTATTTTGCCAGCCGCGATTGATATTGTAGAAATTATGTTTGGAGATAATTTTGCAAAGCAAATGCAGTCTATACCTCTTTCAAATGATAATGTTGCCCGTCGAATTGCAGATTTAGCTGCAGATGTAGAGTGTCAGTTTTTGTCGAAGTTGAGTTACAAATTGTTTTCAATACAACTCGATGAGGCAACAGATTGTAATAAAGATGCTCATTTCATTGCCTATGTTAGATTTTGTGGTGAGTCAGTAGTAGAAGAATTACTTTTCTGCAAACCAATAGAACTCAAAGCAACAGCACTCGCTTTATTTGCTATCTTAAATGATTTTATGAACGAGGCAAACATAGAATGGAAAAATTGCATCGGAATATGCACGGATGGTGCTCGTTCTATGTCAGGAAGATTCAAAAGTATTCAAGCACTTGTGTAACAAAAATCGCCACAGTGCGTCTGGACACATTGCATGATCCACAGAGAAGCTTTGGCTTCCAAAGAAATGAGCCCTGGTTTGAATATTGTGTTAACTACGGTTGTAACCGTAGTAAATTATATAAAAATGAGACCCCTGAAATCAAGAATCTTTTCCGCACTTTTAAAGACATGGGTGCAGTACATTCAGTGTTTATTTGGGTACAGTACATTCAGTGTCACTATTTTATTGCGAGGCAAGATGGTTATCACGAGGGAAATTTTTGCAACGTGTTTATGAATTAAGAGAAGAAATCGCCTTTTTCCTAGAAGAGGAAAACAGACCGGAAGCTGAGAATTTTCGCGATAGTTTATTTGTGTTGAAATTGAGCTACATGGTTGACATATTCGAGAAATTAAATAACTCGAATCTTCAACTGCACGGAGCAAATACACATATATATTGATACGAGTGATAAAGTTAATGCTTTTTGTAGGAAATTGGAATTGTGGAGCAGAAATTTAAAGCAAGAAAACTTAACAATGTTTGCAAATTTGAATGATTGTATTAAAACTTACAAGGCTGAAGAACAACATGTAAAAGTTGTTTTTGTAACCATTGAAAATCATTTAGCAATGCTAGCAAAGAATTTTAAAAAGTACTTTCTTGCTGAAGACAAACTGATATCAAGTTACAAGTGGGTGAGGGATCCATTTCAAAATACTCCCGAAGGACTCTCAATCGAAGAGGAAGAAACCTTCATAGACTTCACGGCAAGCGGAGAAACCAAAAGACAATTTAGTAATAAATTACTCTTTGAATTTTGGGCAGGAGTGGATGATGAGTTTTCTGCACTAAAAACAAGGGCATTTCGCATTCTACTACCATTTTCAACATCTTACCTTTGTGAAACTGGATTTTCTGTGGTGGCTTCTTTGAAGACAAAATATAGATCTCAGCTAAATATAGAAAAAGAACTGAGAGTGTCTATTTCTAATATTAAACTCTCCTTCGAAAAACTTTGCTCTAAAAGACAGGCCCAAGGAAGTCACTAATAATTATTAAATTTGTTTTAATTTAGTAAATTGTTTTAATTTAATAAGTTAATTATTAAATATGTCGAAATGTATTTTGTTTTGTATGTGTGTGTGTGTTCTTTCCTTTCAGTCACTTAATCAATTTTTTTAAATAACATTTTCTCTTGGAAATGATCGCGCCCCCCCATTAGTGTGCTCGCCCCCTAGGGGGTCGCGCCCCACAGGTTGAGAATCACTGAATTAGTATGATCATTATAATTTTTTTTAATTTGAATTTAATATTCTCTTTCTTGTGTTCATAAAAATTCCTTTTGTTTTAGGCCAGTCTTGATGAAGCAACTGCTCCCTGGGGTGTAAAAGTAGAACGAGTCGAAATGTAGGTTTATGTATTATTTATTGTCTTTGCTCTAATTTGTGCAAAATCTGTTAATTCCACATCTTCAAAGTATTCGGTTGGCTTGAATTATCGAAATATAATACATATAATAAAGCGATGAATCTCTTCATAATGATATTATAAATATGCAATGATTCTTTCGTAAAATTTAATTTATAAATATTTTAGGTAAAAAATTTGTGCACATTCATATTGCACATTAATTTAAAAAGAGCTAAAAATTTGCTTTTTTTCTCGACTAAGTTCTATTGTGTGATATTGTAACTACATAATTAAAAATAACATCAAAAAATCCTGGATTCTTATATAAATATGAGTATATACTCAAAATATGTATAAATTTTGCAATTTACATATTTTGAGTTATAATTTAAACAAAAATATTTTTAATAAAGTATTTTTCGCTTTTAATATTTAATTAATTATTTATAACATAGTTATAGGTTATTTGGGCAATGTTATAAAAAATTAAGGAAATGATTATATTCTTATTTGAAATGTGAATTGAAACTTAGAGTAAATCTTAAGATTTATTAAATGGATTGTGTATTAGTCACTGAACTACAGGTTAGAACTGCTAATGTAAAGAGCTGATTTTTTCATAAAATTGTGAAAATCTAACCATTCCTTTATCTAAAACATAAAATGCAGTTTATCTTTAATATTCTTAAATAAATTTTGTTAATATGTTTGATATAAAGCTTCTGATATCCGAAAATTTCCTTTGATAGTGATGATGCATGACAATTTTCTTACTCGCCTCAGCTTATTATTTTTACGTTTTTCTCTTACTCTTTTTTCAATTACTCTTTCAATTATTTTTTCAATTCAATTACTTTTTTTAATATAAATTAATAAATTTCACTACAAACATGATCTTGATTATTATTTTAAAGAAGATAAATTTTTACTTATTTGAAAAAGCATGTGTTCAAATATAGTTAATGGAATCTCTTTTAATGGATGAGACAGCTTCTTCATTTATATGTATTTAAATGAAGAAGCTGTCTCATTTAAATACATTTTATTTAATTCTGTGTATTTAATTGTGTTTTTAAGTTTATTAATTGTGTATTTAGCTGTGTATTTAATTTCAGACTTCGAAAATAACAATCAAATAGAGCCTTTATTAATAATAGAGCCTCCGTTAGGGCGTCGTTCTCATTATCAAAAGGTGGTGAGTTCGAATCCTAGCCTAACCGAAGATCTATCGTGTTCACTAATGGCGACTGGGGCACGTAAAATATTTCGGGTCGCAATGTTCCCCATGTTCCCAATACAAATTAATACCTCTGGGGGTGGTTGGAGCCAGGCTTTGGGTCTTCACTGGTTTCAATCTCTAAATTGGAAGATTCAGGTGGTGCTGCCATCTATAACCCGAAAGTCGTACTTCCACCTTCGTATGAGGGTGCTCTATTCAAAAACGGAAGAGGCTCTCTCTCTGACTTCATCAGCCTAGTCTGGGACGGGCGGGCTTGGCGTTGCCAAGTGTCATCAGAAACAACAACAATCCTAATGTTAATCAGATATGGGATGTGTCAAGAAGCATTAAAAACATTCAATGGTGTAAATTTTATTTTATAAATTTAATTACTGATCTTTATCTATTTGTATAATCAACATTTAAAAAACATATTGAAATATTCCTAATTTTTTTTTATTCCTTTGAAATATTATTTATTATTATTGTTGTAGTATTATGCTTTGAATAAATCACTTTGATCAAAACTTTAAACTAAGCTGAACTTTAAGTGATTTCACTTTTCAACATTATTAATTTTATGATTTATTCCTTTTATAGCAAAGACGTTCGACTGCCACAGCAGATGCAGAGGGCTATGGCGGCTGAAGCTGAAGCATCCAGAGAAGCAAGAGCTAAGGTAAGTTCTCATTCAATTTTTCACTATCGTTATTCATTAAGCATACATTAAAATAGATAAAAATGATTATGCTATTATGACTAGGTTACGAAGATATAAAAGAATGTGGGAAATGCTTTCCTATAAAAATCAATTTTAGAGTTAAAACAAAACCTCTGTACATCACAATAATAATAATAATAAATATATGATTGTATTCTTGTATGTCATTAGAAGTTTATAATATAATTAGAAATTTATATCTGCAAAAAAGGAATGAAAATATATAATTTTCAAAACTGTGTGATGAATTAATATAAAATTGTTTTAATTTGTTAAATTAATTTTTTTTTAATTTACAAGGACCACTGCATTCAGAACAATTTTAGATTAAAGTTAATTTTAGGAATTAGAAAAAATAACTATCAATAACCAAAATTTTCTAAAAACATAATTTATAAAAATATTACAACTATATAGGGTTATTAAGCAAAAGGGAGCCTAAATTTAATTTAATTAATATACTTTTTCTAGTAATTTACTACAAAAAAAAAGTGAAGTTTAAGCCTTATAAATGCTTAATTAATTATAAACAATTAAATGCAAGTAATATCATCCTTATTAAAAATTTCAGTTAAGGTACTAATAATTTTTAATTGAAGACTTGAATTAAGAAAAATGGTATTAAGATTGAAGGGAAATTTCTTAGGCCATCAGGATTAGAAAATTTATGTGTTGAACCTTTCATAATTAGCGTGGTTAATGCATCTCATCTTTAGTAATTTACTGCGATTTATATCGTTATCACAGAGGCTTAAAATATGATTTAAAGTTTAATGACGAATCGGAATATGTTAATCTAATACTACAAGAAATTTTTATGGTTGGACTATCACTACTTAGTATATGAATCAAGTATTAATCTATAATTTAAACTCTGTGTGAAGTTTTTATATTGATTCCTGGCTAACAATTATTAATGGAGGAAAAATTTAACTTTAGATAGAAAAAAATTTGTAATATCAAAATATAATTATTAAGTAATTGTTGATAGTGAATTTTTAATGAAATTGCCCAATTATATTATATAATGCAGCAATTTTATTATATAATCATTAAATAAAATTGCTCAATATACATAACAATTACAATGTGATATATATTAATATTACGGTGTTTTAATAAGAATTTCCGTAAGAAATCGGTGATTTCATTAAACTGAGATTTTTTATAACATTATTTACTGCAATGAAATATGTAGTAATTTAAAATATCATTCGACATATGGCTTACTTAAATGTATGAATATAACTTTATTCTTGAAAGGGCTATTGACATCATCTCAGTAAGAAAACATATTCACATCAAGAGCAATTTTTTTTGTTAAGTGCAGCTCTGATTCATGTTACATCTGCTTTCATATTTCTGATTTGCTTTCGAGCAATGCTCGCACTCGTTGCTATGGTTACCACTTAATGTATTAAAAGACAGCTGGCAGAAAGAAAAACATATCTGGTAATTGTCGTCTGGCTAATTCGAGTTATTTTCTCAGTGCAATATTGCTTTTTGCTTTGTTTTTACAGGAGTAAAGTAATCATTGTTTGAAATTTGTGGCATCAATAATACTAGCTTTGGAATCGCAAAAGGGTGGGAAGAAGTTATTGGAAATACAGGAGTTATTTTATGTCAACAGAAGCTTCGAAATAGGGTATAGATTTTTCTCAGAACAGTAAACATTTTTACTACAAATTCTACATAGAAGCAATAATTTTTTCTTCAAATGATTGATTTAATCAACTGTATTTTGCCCATTATTGTTTAAGCCATGAATATTTCTTGTGTATATCTTTTATTTATTCTAATAAAGTTCTTGCATTTAATAGTAAGTTTATAGAATGATGAACAGCTAAACATGGTCCTTAATATTTAATTTTTATTCTTTCTTATAAGCACTCATTGCAATTTCATTTTTTAAAGTTTGACATTTCAGTTTGGTAATTTGAACTTGCTAGAAAACTATTTAGGACCATATGTTTAGAATTAAATTTTCATTTAATCCATTTCTCTGTACAACTGGATATCAATTAGTATTCAAGGATGAAAAATAAATTCTTTGATATTATACCCTATTTTTATACTATCTCAATGATGTGGATTAATACATTCTAATTTAATTTGCTCATCTGTTTCTTCAAACATATTATTCGACAATTAATTCTCATAAAATGTGAAGCACAGTTGTCAAAGTCGTAAGTTGCGATATGGCAGGTTAGTCTATTTATGCCGACTGAAGCTGTAAAAGACAAACAGCATCATAACTCCCTGACTGCATCCTAAAACATCTACATTGTTCAGTTACAACATCCGTGTTGTTCAGGCCCTTTTCTGCACGCTCTGTGATCTTCTGGAGGACATGCATGCTGACCACATTCTCCGTTGCCCAGCACTAAAGGGTTCCTCTTTGAGTGACCGTTACTGGGATTTATTGGGTTCATAGACTTTTTCTCACCATTTGTTTGTTGTTCTTGTTTCATCTCCTTTGTGGTGCAGATGTCTATTATAGCCTTGGCCATCGGGAATAAAAAAACATTATAACTTTGTCAATTTTTTTCACTTGATCATAATTCAATCTCAGTACGTGCTGAGAGATATTAGACTCTTAAGAAAATTTCATGAGCTTAGGCTCTCTCAACGCGATGATCTTTGCCTATCATGTATCGAACCCTTCTTTGGGGTGTAAAAGTGATGCGTTTTCCCTCCTATCTCTACGTGCTGAGAGATATTAGTCTCTTAAGAAAATTTAATGAGCTTAGGCTCTCTCAACGCGATGATTTTTGCCTATCAGGTATCGGACCGGCTAGCTTTGGAATGTAAAAAAGTGATGCCTTTTTCCCTCCGATTTTTACATGTTGAGAGATAGTAATCTCTTAAAAAAATTTCATGAGCTTAGGCTCTTTTAACGCGATGATCTTTGACTGTCACGTATCGAATCCACTAGCTTTCAGAAGTAAAAGTGATGCGTTTTTCCTTCGATCTCTACGTGCTGAGAGATATTAGTCTCTTAAGAAAATTCAATGAGCTTAGGCTCTCTCAGCGTGATGCCATTTGATTATCACGTATCGATCCCGCTAGCTTTGGGAATGTAGTAATGCCTTTTCTCTCCGATTTACAGCAGCTCTTTAAAGTTGTAAATTGTTCATTGCTAACAGTGAACTTTATGGCTTTCAATATAAGGTTCTGATTCCAAAAATGTGACTCACCAAAATACAATGTTTAATTTTTACGTATACCATCTGATTTTATCATTATCGTACATTAGGAATTCCTTTAATGGATTTATTTGTCTTTTCAGGTGATAGCTGCTGAAGGCGAACAGAAAGCTTCGAGAGCTCTCAAAGAAGCTGCCGATGTTATAACAGACTCACCTGGCGCCCTCCAGTTGCGGTACTTGCAAACATTGACGTCCATTGCTGCAGAGAAGAATTCCACCGTAGTGTTCCCTCTGCCCATGGAATTATTGAGAGGAATGGGAATGAAATGAACTGAAATACGAAAATCATAGACAAATGTACCAAGAATGTACAATTAATCGAAGTCTTGAATGTTTCATTTAGATAAACCTGCAAAGAATGTTTACGCTGCAACCACAAAAAGAGCCAGGCAAATGTTTTTTTAATTACAGCAAATTTTGTAATTTTTAAAAAGTTATTATATATTGAGTAGAATTTTTGAAGTTCAATGACAGATAACGTCTTTAATTGTTGTTTTTAATAAGCAAAGTGGAGAATTTCATTTTGCTAGCATTGTGGAATTGCCATTTTTAAAAATACAAATTTTATTTTTTTTTAACAATAAAAATATTTTTTTAATTTAAGGTGTTGACTTAAGATTTTAAACAAGAATTCATATTTTAATCATTCTGTGAGTTATTTTCTTATGATTCATTTGGATTTTATACATGATTATCATCCTGAATCGTTCGCTGTTAGTAATGCATATTAGTTCCATTTTCAATGCTTTTTTGTGGCTGTGAATATTGCAATTTATTTTTAATGTATGCATTCGAATTAATGTTTTAATCATTTTATATAATAAACATGTGTTTATTTCTATATGCAATAAACCGTTTACTTCTAATTATTGTTATTTCTGTGTGAGTACTTTATTTTTATTTGTGTTATTAAAATGCGAGTATTTAACACCAATTATAATTTCCCTTAAAAAAAATAACAATGAATGGTGAAATTTTCTTGGTAGAAATTAGAAAAACAAAATGATTATATAAATTTGTACTAAATATAGATTAGATATATACATAGAACAATTTTGTAACTTTCTGATTTAAGAGTAGTACATCCACAATTATGTTATACCGCATTTCTTTTATTCTGCTATACTAATTTTTAAATTTATTTTTATTGTCTTTTGCGTCTGTTAAAGTTATTATATGCTATAAATTATATTAAAATTTATGAAATTATAATCAGAAATACAAACTTTAAATTGAAATGAGCATCCAAACACATTCTGCAAAAATGAAACTTTATGGAAGTCAGTGATATAATCTGAAATCAAATTATTTTCACGTGACTTTGATGAGACTTTCTTCTGCATATAATAAAAGCAATATCAAAAAGAAACTGTATTTGCAAATTTAATAACAATGGTTTCGTACAAAAATATTTTACGTTTGATCATGATGATTAATATTAAAATCTTTCCAGTTATAAAATAATTTTACTACTTAGACCGTTTTGTTCTTCTCGTTTATAATATATATTAATATCTTATCTAATACATCGCATTATGATCTGTTCATACTTTGAAAGTAATTTCATTCATAATAGTTCAGGTCTAATAAACACTTTTGTAGAATACAAATGTTTTATATCATTTACTTTACATTCAAAAGGAACATTAAACATTAACACATCATTCATAGTGTCATTACTAATTTCCATTTTTTTATGCTATTTATATTTAAATATTCTGCACGCATAATTATAAGAATTATCATTTCTCATCCAACTAAAAACTTTTCACATTGTTTCTGAACCGAAACTGTTAGTAGTTAACATCCATATTAGTTCCGGACTGTGTTGTTTATTTCCGTGAAGAAAAATTTCAACAACATTCTTAAAAATTCATTGTTGTCATTAGTAAGGTATACTTCATGGCAAGAAGTTCAATAATTCAAAAGATCACGTCGTTTGCTGATTACGGGTAGCCACTAAAAAATTTGCTATCGAAATAAAGATGAAAAACACTTGTTTGATAGTAATGAAATGAAATAAGTTGGAGTTGTTTAAAATTTCTGGGGATTCTGAAGAAATGAAATATAGAAAACGTTTTTGTAAATGAACAAACTTTTTTAAATAAACTCTTTTGACCTATTAATGATAGTTATACGGCTTTATTGTGCCGACCACCATGACTAGAGGTCAGCGGTCTCGCTGACCTCTAGTCAGGGTGGATGGGGTCTAGTCTGGGTGGATATGTTAACAGTGGATGGGGAGGTCCTGGGTTCGAATCCCGGTTCTGGCATGGATGTACTTTCTTTGTCTCTGTCCTTTCCTAGTATGAATGGGTTGTCTACCCTATAAACGGGTACTTATGGCATGTGTGTACTGAGGAAATCGGATTCCATACTAGATTATGGCTCAGTTGAAAAAGTGGAGCAATGCACCCTATACTACCAGCCTAGCTGCCACAAGACAACAACAGCATATAGTTTTACTGCATTTATGTGACTATTTTTAGAGATAATGATTTACGAAAAAGAAACTTGTGATAAATTACAAGATGATTTGATAAAAATCAATTTTATTATGAGTGACTTCATATTATGAAAATCAACTTTATTATGAAATTAGTTTATTAAATAATGGAAACTGTGGGAACTCCTCAAATTCTATGAAACATTTGCTTTCTTGACAATTAATAATCAGGACTTCTAAGATGTCAATTTTCTATGTTTAAAATAATAATTCAAAACGCAATTAATTATTGAATACCTCAATTGTTTTGAATACCGCCTCTGTTATAATTTCATTCGTTACACTATCATGCGTAATAGTATTTTGTCTACTTATGTAGACAAAATGCATGAATTATAATTCCGTAACTTTTTAAAAATATTCCACGAATATTCTTCAACTTTTATAAATGATGTTTCGTTCAATAATTTCAAAAATGTATATGTTGACTTAAAAAAGCATGTTTAATTATATGAAAATCGTTACTTAATATTATTTTATAAATGCTAATTTATGATAATTAATTCGATCACACGAAATATTATTAATTATTTGTGTTTATAGAAAATAAAATAACGATAGCAATTTTGAAAGTTAAAAAATATTTATTTACAATGCTTAAAACCTGTATTTGATCCTTAAAAAATGTAAAGGAGCTCATAACACAGGGTATTTTGGCAGTGATACTCTAGCTTAAAATGTCTTTTTTTTACATTTAAAATAACAAAAATAAGAACAACACAGACGGAATAAAATATTATGTGAACACATTTTAAGAATATGGAACTTGGTATATATCCTTTGAATACTAAAGTCATTTTATCACCAAATATATATATTTTAATGATAGATAAATTTTTAGAGACTGAAATTCCATACCAAATTAACTTTTTTATAATTATTACTAAAAATACGAAGCAAAATAATAAGTGCGCAGTCTAGAGTTAATTTTTGTAGTTAATGAATTGGTGTTTAAGAAATATTAAAGCAAAATAACATTTCTGAGAAATTTAGTTTGTCTCTCGAGAGTTGATGTTCGACGTCAGACGATCTTACAAAAAGCGTTATAAATATAAATTAAATAAACTTAAATCTCCAAATTGTGGAAAAAATGTTTGTAAATGTTATCCACGTCATGTTCTTCAACTGAAGCAAAGTGGCCCGACATCGAAACCGAAAGCTTGGTCTTTGGAACCGTAGTCTTTTGGCTGAAAGTCAACTAGAGGAAGTTGATTCATTTTCGTCGTTCGAACTTCGAACACCGACTTACTTGAATCTTTCCGAGTCTGAAATTTTAAACAAATTATTTAGTAATAATTTAAATGAAATTATATATGATGGCATAAAAATATTAGAAAAATATACATGAAGTGTTTAATTCTAATGAAGCTATTGTTCATTCTAAAAACTATATATTTATATGTTTTTTGAATTTTTATGTTTAAACACGTATTATATTATTACGTAAGCGATGTCGAAAATTTTTTGTTTCTCCTGTTGTTCAGTAATAGCGGTTCAACATGGTATTTTTTTACTGCTCAAAGCACGTCTATATTGTTAAACCATATAGCGAGTGCATAATCTTATAAATTAGACATAATACTGCGTGCTCCCTCCTCAAAGCCAACTTGTGCTATAAAAATGGATATTTAATTTGAATTATTTAATAATATTTAAAATAATTTTTTTCTAAGATTGAGGGAAAGGAATTCAAATTTCCTCATGGCCATTCATATAAAATAATGAAAAGGAATAATTACTGATGAATTTGAGAACTTCTAATTTACGTAAAAGCAAACGAATTATGTAATTTCCATCTTTCATAACTATATCCATCTAACTATATCATGTTATATTATATTTTTGAAAAAATGAATAAAAAACTTCACGGAAGATAAGTATAATATCCAGAATTTAAATAACTTTTAATTATTCCTTCCTTTTACGATATTTTTTTGTATTACAAAATATTGTCCACTATTACTTAAGAAAGTTTTCATAAATCTCTTTGTATTTAGATATATTTGTAATTCTGAGTCAAATAATTTCTCTTTTTTTTTTCTTGCATAAGGTATTCTAAGCCCAATTCTTGTACAGAAAAAAATCTGTTAGAAATTAGGATTTTCTGGATCTAATAATGCGAGCTTGGATATTCTAGCTAGGACATTCAAGCACAAATGAAAATTTATGAATTAAAGGCTTCACATGTTAACCGATTTCAGAGCCTTTTCCTGATTGGTAATATTTCTTTTGGACTAGTTGTCCTATGTTCTTGTTTTGTTTTAGTACACAGGTATTTGAAGATCAAAGGGCCCGCACCTCTGCTACTATTTATTTAAAATTTCGTACCACTCTCAAATCCAGTCACGTTCGATCTCGACATTCACTGCATCTGACAAAGTGTACTTGTCAGTATCTATGTCAAGTCTGAAGAATTTATTTCTTCTCGTTCAAATGACACTAGATGGCAGCATTACAAGTTTTTTACGTCACCAGTCACGATCCTATATTCTTATTATGAGGAAAAATTGTATGAAGTTATTTTTGATTCAAGCCCACATTATTAGATGCAGGAAATATTAATTCTTTAAAGATTTTTTTTTTATGTGCAAGAATTGAGCTCAGAATATAAGATAAAATTTTATGTCACATGACATTCATAAGTGTTATGTTGATTTCGAGAAGTTTCTGTTCTATTGCTACAAGAAAACATTCATTTTACAATTCAGAATATTTAATGCATTCAAATGAGTTGTCTTACACCTAACTGAACCCAACAGATACATTTTCTTTTAAAAAATTCTATGAAGATTTAAAGCTTTTTCTTTTTTCTCTGTCTTTCTCTACCCCCAGAAAGTTTACCCTTATAAGCATATTTAATTTTTATATTTTCTAAAAAATGCTTTTTATCCCAGTCTTTATTAATGTGTGATAAAACATTTTGTTTATTATAACGTAAACGAAAACAAATACCTTTTTACAATTAAATTTCTTTATTTTTACTTCTATATACCAATGGAAACATTTCTTGTAGAATCAAATTAAAGAGAATAAAAAAATAATATAACGATCTATAATTTATTTTGTATTAACAAGCACAAAGATGCCATAAAATAAGTCATAAGAATTGAAAAGTAGCTCATTGTTAGGAATTTTTACTGTGTCAGTATGCAAACCTTTTTATATATTTGTATTGACGAAGCCCTGTGATTTTGACACCTTGTAACAATCGATGGTCAATGAAACGAATTATTTGTATGATAAGTAATCGATATTTCCTAAGTAATGCTTTTTAATAGATATGTGAGGATGAGTTTTAGTCAATAGTGTCTGGTATTTTCATGTCGCAAAAAAGAAACATGAAAATACTATATACTATTAACAAAAACTCACCATCACGCATTGTATGTCGCCAAAATAGAAACATAAAAATCAAATAATAGTCTCTTAATATCACACGAAGTGACTGTACTATCCATCTCAAATTGTTTATGAATGTGGTCAAAAAAGCATTCAATTTTAATGTTTTATATAAAGAAATATACAACTTTACTTTAGTACCTAATGAATCTAGAGTTTAGAGAATGGCATAGTATTACCTAATGGGGAACTTCTTGACGTGGCTGAAGAAAAATAGCATGATGGATTGTATATATTGATGTAAAAATAAAAGTTCATATGTTTGGTTCTAGAATTTCTGTCTTTTATCTCACATTAATATGTTTTTTGGTTCTATTTTAAATTTAAAAACTACTATCAATTAGTATTTAAATTTTAAATAGCTAAACATTTTAACAACTATTTTTATCTTTTATATTAACTTTTTTTAGCTAAAAATAGCATAAAAATTAACTTTAAAGTAATAAAAGTTGCAAGTACCAACGGAGATTTAGTTTTCAAACTAACAGATGTCAACAAATGCTTATATTGATTTGTTAGGTATATATAATGTAAAAAACATAATCACATACTTCTCATATAGTCATGTATGTTTCATGCTGGTCATTTATTTTTATGTAGAAAATAAATTATATCTTTTTACAGTAATAGTTCAAATTTTTATTCAAGCAATTATTAATGACGATATAATTTATGCTAAAATACCCTTTATAGAAATAATTAAGTTCATACTCGATATAATTTTCTAACGAAATTTATAGTACCATTAAAATTAAAGATTATTAAAATTCATCTATTTATATAAAATATTATAAAAATTATATTAAAATTCATTTTCGGTACAATAAATTTCTAATGAAATTTATTCAACCATTTTTTATTTAAAAAAATTACTAATAAAAAATGTTATATTGGATTACTGTGAACTTGTTCTTTGTTTGTTTTTTTATTACTATAACAATTGAGTTTTCCAACTACACTATCATTAACAAAAACTAAAATAAATTATATTCATTACATATTTTCTTCGAAAATTATTACTCATCAATGAATTCATAAGTCAATTGGCTTAACTTAGGAAATATATTGTTAAAATTGAAAAATAAATAATAGAGATAATTACATACCTTGCACCCATCCAAGAGTATGAGTGGTTTCTGTCCCTTTGTGCCGAAGACTTGACCATTCTCCCCCATAATTTGAATGGCGTGGTCGAAGCTGTTGGTGGATTGGTCGAACCATGCCACCGAATTGGTACAGGAATAAGTGAAGTTCTGGAAAGCCTCCTGGCTCAGTAGCCTTAAAAATGTCAGCTGGATGACACCCACATCTTCATATGTAATCTAAAAATTACGTTTTTAATTTAACCTATATGTTTGTAGATTTAATATATGCTAGAAGATTTTTGGCGATAATTTTTTAATTGGTGATTACGTATAATATACGTAATCGCCAATTCTCGCTAATCATAACTTCAAATAAAAAACATGTTTTTAATTGGAAAGTTAAATGCATGTAATTGACATAGTTAAAAAATTATGATTATAAAAATAATGATACTTAAACTATTTATTAGCATTGTTCAAAATGCTTTTTTATTCCATGAAATGTGGCCTCACGCATACACCAGTTAAAAGCAAACCAAATTAGGCATGAATTTCTTAAAAATTCGTTTTGGTTATAAAGTTATTGCATACTAAAGTCGCGAATCTCTTTCCACCAGCATTCTAAAGTATTTCCGATAGGAAAGTTAAACATAGAGCTGATGACTTGGGTTAAAAGAATACATTATCAAAAATTTAAAAAAATAGTTAATATCATTTTTTTTATTTATTCTAAAATGCATTGAAAATGAAAAAATTCTGTGTGTTTCCCTATTTCCAGGAGTTACATATAGTTGAAAATATTTAAAAAAAAAAAAAAAAAACCCATGCGTTCGATTTTTGAAGCGATTAATTTTGGATTGGCATTGCAGTATAAGCAACTTTACAATGGTTCACATTAGCATTAATTACGGTTTAAATTAATTACATACACTGAAATCGAAATTTTTAAAAGAAACTTAACCCGTGTTTTAAATAAAAAAGAGAATAACATCCTAAAAGCAATTTCATTTTATTTCATTTCTCAGTTCTTAAGGTAAAAAATTCTGAGGATAAGTAGTAATTCGATGGATAACACATTTGATTCCAAACATTGTTGAGCAGTCCATTGTTGAAAGTCCGTTTTGTTTAAAAATTCATTGTTAAAGTTCGTTTTGTCCGTTCCGTTTTGTTTATTGTTGAAAGTCCGTTTACATTAAAGTTTTTCAAACGTAACATTTTATAAATAAAATATTTAAAAAATGTACAAAAAATATTTTTTAAATAAAATATTTAAAAAACCAACAAATATTTCCCGCTATGTATATAACTCTCTAATTATAAAATTATTATTACGCATTTATTGAAATTAAATGCAATATATTTTTTCTTGAAATAGATATTATTTTTTATTATTACAAATAAAAGCTATTTTTTACTTGCATTGTTACTGATTTTTAGAACATGCCAATAGGATTATAATTATTCTTAGATCGAAAAATATAATTAAGATGCTTTCAATATAAACCTTTAGGCATCATTGCTGCTTGAATTAAATTATAAAAAATCTTAATGCTTTAAAAGTAAATCCAAAATAATCGATATCATTGTGATGTAATCTTTTAAAATTCCTAAAGTAAATTTTAATAAAACGAATCGGTATGATATTAGTTAGGGTAAATACTGGAAAGTTAGTTGGTATCATGCATATTATAATTTTAATATGAATATAAATTTACTATATATAATCCAAAAATTCAAGCATGCACATATGTATATACTGAATGAATTTATTGAAAGAAAAATTAAAGTTAATTATTTTTTACAATGTATGCACATGTGAAAATTAAAGGAAGAAAAATATAGTCATAAATTAATTGCTTCACAGAGATGAAAAGTACATGCTTATGGAATAATGTGCTTCCAGCTTCTTAAAACTAATTTACTTCATTGGCAGTTGCCGCTCTATGTATTGACATCATTGTAAATAAAAGGAATCCCTTGTATTTGTTTTTACGTCTTATATTACTTGTAGATTACATCAATTAATATCATTTTTTCTGATTTGGAGGGCGTGATTAGTTCCATTTTACATATATATCTACGATTATATATGTGGATACATTTCCATAATGGCATATCTTCTACCAAATTAAGGACTATTTAAAATAAATAATCCAAATAATTGATTAAAATTAGTTAACAGTTTCATTGCAAGAGGAAGTCTTTATAAGCGGTGGAACTGAATACACATCAAATGCGATTAAATGACATTTTTAAACTATACGTTCTAAAATACTTAAAAACTAAACTAAACTAAAACTAAACTAAAACATAAACTAAATACTTCAATACAAAAAAAGAAAATCGCATAAGCGCTTATATTTTCTTTAGCCTTTCCTAAAACAAAAACGGTATGTTTACCTTAAAGCCACCTCTTAGAGTACTGAACCAAGTTTCAGTTCGACCACCTGCCTCTTTTTCCCAGTGAATATCAGCTTGCTAAAAAGAAGAAATTAAATATTTAGAAATGTTTTTGCATAAATTTTCTTAAAATGCATATTTATATACGTAATATGTTTGTGATGTATGACGGTTATTCATAAAGGACGTCTATGAAGTATAGAATGTTTAAGTATTTTGATTATACATAAAGCATCATATAAATATTCATTCACTTATTATTCATAAGTTCTGTAAATTGTATGTATAAAATGGCTTTATATGAATTTCGTTCAACGTTTTTAACTTCTTATTTTGACAAAAAAAGATACAGTTGTATTTCAATAATCATTCAACATTAGACTGTGTAACTTTATAGGGAATTTATAACATTTAAAGTTGTTCTGGGTTAAAAAAAAAAAGTAGTATGCTTGAAATTGAAATCAAAATTTCATGGAAACGCTTAAAATTTTTTTTATTTTGAATAAGAAAACTATTTTTGCAATTCTTTAACAATACTACTTCTAAATTTGAATGTAAATTTAAAATAATTGGTATAGTAATTTTTCTAATGAATTAACAAATGTAACAAATATCCACCCATTTACTAGTTAAACAATATTTTGAAGAATAGGTATTAGCAATATATATGATCATAATTTATATATATATATATATATATATATATATATATATATATATATGTGTGTGTGTGTGTATATATATATATATATATATATATATATATAAAGAGAGAGAGATTTAATCAACCAAAGTTTTCTGTATACTTATATATTATCCAAGCAGGGGGTTGAATAGAAATGAAAACTAGATCACGTAACTCTAAAAAATTTTTATTTAAAAAAAAACAACATTTGAACTTGAATGAATGATCAAAAAAGTTTGGTAAAAGGAAAATGCTCACCGTAGCTGAATGCTTATCGGGATACACGCATGTTTGTCCTCCTGCTGACATGTTACAGAATACATTGATGGCGTCATCTATCATGCCAAGATTGGGATCAATCCAAAACCAACCTGATTTAAAGATACACATTAATACATAATGACACAATGTTTGAAAGACATGACTCCCGGCGTTATTTTAAGAAAGTGCATTCCACATCGCTGTTTTTGGAAATATTAAAAAAATATATATGAGTAAATGCAGTACTATTTCAAGTGTGCTAATTGATGGTAATTTACCGGCATTTAAAAAATTATATATTAATATATAGAATTTAAAATTATTTTTATGCATTACCAAAGCATGAGATTCATTATGTTTATGAATTTATTATCTATTTATAATATAGTTTGTGACCATAAAAGAATTTCAATAGCACATTATTTGTCCCAAAGATTTAATATAAAATATGTTATACATTTTTTTTTAAATGTTTTATTTATAAGATTATTTCTGCCACAAAAGTTATAATTACATACATTTAAAGAGCGAAATTAATTTAACAATTTTTCCGAGAGTATATTGGTCATCAGTTTATGAGAAATTTTTAAATTAGGAAAATTTTTAGTTTCATAATAGGTGTTATTTATAGTGATATAGTCATACCAAAACATATATTGATACAATTTCTAAAATATTTTATAGGAAACACTGAGTAGTTTTGCTCAAATTATAAAAGTTGGTTCTTTTTAATTTTTGTAATTTAATAAAATGTTTTGAAATTAAGTGAGGAAATTAAAATACTTTTTAAGTTCTTAAAAATAATTTTCCGCCAGAAAATTTGTTAATTATTTCTTTCTAATCTCCTGATCTATTCTATTTCGCAAATGATTTGGAAAACTGTTTCCTTGAATTCACAAATATCTTAGAAAATAAAACATTTTATTAAGGATATTATGGTACAACTATTTTATTAAAATATATATATACATAGATTTATTATTAAAAAATGTATCTCATAATGTCTCTTATTTTTACTTTTTTAAGGAAAAGCTTAAATTTCTAACATTTTTTTAAAAATTAATTAGAAAAAATATATATTAATTTAAAAAAAAAATCAGCAAAGTTTCAAATAACCAATTGACAACTATTAAATGTAACTGGTGATCCTCAAATTTTTTTCTGCTGCTGAATACATGATATAGAAAAGGTTATTCTTTTATATTAATAAATTTTACCATTTTTGTACTCTACTATTAAATAAATATATCTAAATAAAATTTGAGTTTAATATAGTTAATGTAGACATAATAAAACAAATGTTAATCAAAGTATTAATTATTTTTATTTCCATATACTACAACAAAATTTATGATTTGCAACAACTGATAATTCCATAATGAAAATAGAAATAAGATTTAATTTTAAAAAATATTTAAGCTTGTGTACGAAATATGTATCCCGTATTTGTATATTTTTATAGATTCTAATTTTGCTTCTAACAATTTTATAGTTTAAAATTTTATATAATTTTTTATTATCTATGTTGGTAGATCTCGTTACTAAAGTTTCTTTAAATTTTAGTATCAAAACCCGAATTCAAATTCTTAAAATCATGAAGAAAAAGATAAATATAATAAGAATCCTTCCAACTCAACATTTTGAAATTGAACAGAATATTTTTAGAACTCACACATAACAACTCTGAATAAATATATTATATCAAAACGTGGATTTATAATTATAGATTTAAATGGATAGTCAAAACATAAATTTAAAATTATTAAAGGTATATTTCAGAAACATTTATATTATAGAGATATATAGAAGTATTAAAAAACAAATTCCGAATAAATAACACAAAATGTGCTTGAAAAAATCGATTATATTAATTTTTGAAAATCATTGACAGTATGAAATTGATGTTGTTGTTACTTAAGACACCTGTTGAAGCCAATCCCGTCAGTCAGGGACTGGCGAATGAAGTCAGAAAGTGTGTCTTCCTTTTTATTAAATAGAGCACCCTCATTCGAAGGTGGAAGTATGACTTTGGCTCATAGATGGCAGCACCATCTGAATCTTCCAATTTAGGGAATGAAACCAGAGAAGACTCATAACCTGGTTCCAATCACCCCTAGAGGTATTAATTTGGAATGGGAACATGGAGGACTTTGCGACCCCGACATATTTTACGTGTCCCAATCGCCATAAGTGAACATGATAATAAGAAATAATTATATATAATGGCTCTTATAAGAATTAAAGAATTTTTGAAATTGCTTCCCTTATTCACGTAAAAATCAAAGGTAGTTGTCTATTTTTTTTTTATTCGTAAGATTAGAGTGATTTCAAAACAGCTTGTGAAAATCTTACCGTCATGGAAATCAGGATGCCCGAGATATAAATCTCTGCAAGTTCTTGCCGGGTTTTTCCTCGTTCCCAATGGTTTCTTGATGAGGACGATTTCTTTCCGCATAATGTAAATGTTCGCGTACATGTTGAGCAATTTGTCTTGCAAGGTTTCTGGCTTGTCCTCAGCCGGCTCCTTGTCTTTCTCTTCTTCCTTCTTGATGGATTCAGTTTCTTTCTCCAAGTCTTCAACACTCCTCTTGTGGCGCATGTAAGGATAGTCTCTTTGGAATAGTATTTCTGGTGGGATTTGGGGACCCTCTCCTGGTGGACCCTATTCAAATTGGAATAAAGCATTGTTTGATTTCGTTTACTGCAAAAAATTGTAAAACAAGTCCACTTAAAAAAAAATTAATTTTTGTGTGTTTTCAATGTATAAAACTATATCTTTAAAGTATAAAATTAATATAAAATATGGTAATGAATTAAATGAAAATTATTCTCTTTCAGTTGTTCTTGTAAATGGTTAAAATATATCTACATCAATTGTTCTTAATTAATATTATTAAATTTCTAAATATAATATAAATATTGCTTT
>JAPDSC010036706.1:0-10113 GCA_026290005.1 Latrodectus geometricus
AAAAAATCAGGAATTTCAGGAATATCAGGACAACTCCGAGCCCTGAATTATATTATTTTATACAAATAATATAATTTTATACAATATTATATACAATTAATTATAATTGTATATATGATTACCGTTGTATATATGCGTACCGTACAAGGAGCGTACCGTTCACTGGGAATTAACCAAACTTAAAAAATCTGACTGTGTTTTCATCTAGAAAAATATCCTTTTAATATGTATTTGTAAACCTGGTGGTTTTTTTTAGTTCCACTTAAAATTTTTATAGATATGATATATTCATTGTGATGCGTGTGTAATGCAGTTAACTAGAAAATACGATTTGAGATACATTAGTGAATTTTATTAAACAAGCGTATGCTAAAAATCTATGACACAGATTTATTAATAGTATTTATTAAGGTTATTAAGTTTTCTTTTCCACATCGACTGTAAAAACTTTGATCTTCATTTGCGACATAATTCAGTTTGCGACAAATATTCAACTTAATCAGATCAATTTCTCTCTTGACCAACAAAACATCTTAAATTGAGTTGTTAAAATGCAACGAAACCAACTACAGAACAACAGTGCTCAAATTTTAAAGAGTTTTCCACTTTTCTACATTCTCATGCACTGATTGGTCAAAGTTTTTTTCATTATGCACTGCAATAATCTCTTATCTAATGTCTGATATCCATCTGTCTTTGCTTATTGTTCTTCACAATGTCTGAAGGCGTGTACATGTCACTTCCTCTTTCAAAAATACATCTAGATGTCCGAATTATATAAAAAAGGAATCAAATAAAAATTTTAAAAATGTTAGATTATTAGAAATAAAAAAAATTAAAAAAACGTAAATGAAAACAATTTTTTAGACTAAAATTTTTTTTTTCCAAATTTTAATTCTTACAAAGAGATTAAATTAGCTACAGGTTGGTAAAAATTTGGTACTCGTGAATTAGTTTGTAAAAATAAACGTCTGCTGTACTGTATTCTATTATGGCTCCCCGGTAGCCTAAATTGTTGGTTAGGGTATTCAATATCTTTGTTAGAAGGTAATGAGTTCAAATCCCGACCCAGTTGAAGATATATCGTATTTTCTAATAACAGTTGGAACACCTTAAATGCATCATGTTGTTTCAATGTCTTCCATTTGAAATAATACCTTTGGGAATGGATGGCGCCAGTGGTCGGGGTTTCCTAGTTTGCCCTTGCTTTTAAATTACGAAGACTTATCCATTTTCTGGGCAACAATGTCACACTTTCTGGGTCCCCTACTGTATAATTTGCCATCAGTTCCCCCCCCCCCCTTGTATTGGTGAAAGTTGGATATCCTGGTAGCCAGACATTATACAAAAAAAAAAAAAACATTGCTATTATATTTCTGTGTTTTCCTTACCTTTACCACTTTGTTTTTTTAGGAATTAAAATTGATTGAAAAAATCTATTTTTATTGTACATCAAATAAGACCAAATCTTATATATGATACACAAGATAAATACTAAATATATATAATACATCAATTATATTGTGCATTATCGTTATACATTTGTTATAATCAGGAAATAATTTATATATTACCTTAATTTCACATTTTGTCAGAAATTTTCTTAAATCTAATTTTTTCTAAATGTGTATTTATCCTTTTCTACCTTTAAAGTTTAAAAAACAAATCTTAAAATTTATTAAATTTTGGAGTAATTTATAACATTTATTTGCATAACATATACAAAGCAACTGAATTTAAATGAACATATTTTAGACTCAAAAACAAGGATTTCTAGAAAATAAAATATTTGGTGAAACTACAGTTTCATGCTTACCATCCTAACTTTTGAAAATATTTCAGTGTTTTATTAAACAAAAATATTTTTATATATTTCTATATATATATATATATATATATATATATATATATATATTTAAATATATAAGACAATAATTATTGAAAATATTTTTATTTCAGTTTTTTAAAGATTTTATGATGACGTGGCCGAAAGGTGTATCATCACAAAAAATAGCTGCTTTCCATGTGTTTGCGTCAAATAAGTTTTCAGCAGTTCAAACTTAAATGCAGGTGCTTCTAAAAATAGAACAAAATTTTGAATGAGAAATCAACAACATCATTGAATGAAATGAAGTGGAACTGGCAATGCCAAATAAACCTTCTTCTGTTTTTCTGCACGCTATTTGTTCAGGTAAGTGCACTTAGCTTGGCTTGAAATTTTCTGATCTGTTTGAAACTCTTTATTTATTTGGAAACCTAGTGATTGCATAATTATTTTCATGTCACACATTTCCATTTTAGAAATAAATTGGGCTTAATTTTTTTTTCATTTGAATGTGTTGAATATAAATATTTATTGATATTAAATTTGTAAAAAAAAAATATTAGAGTTATTTTTATTTAAATTTTTTCATATATTACTAATTATTTATTGCATTTCTATAAATTGTAAGATTTGCTCCAGAAGTTTTGATTTTACTTATAAATATTTCATAATAAATAAAAAATATATTTATTTTTCTATACAAAGCAGCATTTTAGACTAAAACGATTTATACTTTTATTTTGGCAGTCGATATATCAATTCATAATCATTTAAAAATCATAATCGTAATAGTTGAAATTTTATTACTTTAATCAGAAAATTCATAACCGTAGAAAACTCATAAGTAATCTGTCTGATGTAAAGATACTCTATTATGGTGTTGTATACAGCCGAGACTATTGTAGAAAAAAGGATAAAATTTTGTGCAGAACAAACAAATGTATGTATTGCTCTAAATGATAGAAGGGAAATATAAATAAACCCAAATATTTGACCATGTCAAGTGGCAGTTGTAATAAAATCTAGAAACTTTTACAGAGATATTGTTTTTAATGAGTTCCTCAATTAAAGCTAATCACAATGTCTACAATTTTATCATGTGGAGTTTTGTTAGTTACACTGTTTTAGCGGAATGACAATTAAGTAAATGCTGCTTTAAAAAAATTTCAAATATTGAAAGTTCTATTGTTAAAACTTTTTGAATATTAGAATCAATACTTGAAGAAAATCTTTTTCATTGAATAAATAAAGAAGGTTGTACTTCAGTTGGAAGAAAACTAAGTTTATAATGTCGCACAGTATTGACACCGAGAAGAAGTAGATATGCCAAAATCAATGGTTCAGAATATCACTCGGATTATTATTATTATATGACATTATCCATATAATATTCCGAGTGATATAGCCCACTTAGTGCAAAAACCGAATTCAATATGGAACTATTTTGAATATCTTTTTAACATAAGTACAACTAATTTATTATAGATGTCCTATCCTGTATGTTTGCAGAGATTGATCAATTTCTGGCCATCTTTCTTTATCTTACATTATAAATATCACATAGTATATTAATTATGTGAATCACACAAGAATGTTTTTCCATATGGCCTATGAATATATCATGCTGTTTTAAATAGTAGATCCCGGGTTTAATCTCATTCTTTCATTTACAAAAATAAATGAGTCTTGAGCTGAAGCTTTCTGGGACAAAACTATAAGTAAGAAGAATATTTATGATTAGATATGATTTAAATTCCAAACTTTATGCTTACTGATAACCCTGAAACTGAGAGATCAATTCCGATTTAAATTGCTGTCAATGATGAATAAAAGGAGATGAAGCATTGTGTTTAATCTTTCTTATACAAGATGACCTAATTGTATTCCAAAAAGTGTCCTTAAGATTTGATGGGATATTGATTTCAGTCACTACTTTTAAAGGAAATTTCACACATAGTGTGTGACACATGTACATTATTTCTATTTATAAATTATTGGGTCTAAATTTGTTTGACTATTAATAAGAAGTTTATAACTTATGAAAAATATTTAATTCCTTACTATTAGTGAATAAATCTTTTTCTAAATTAATATCATAATAATCATACCATTCATAGAAACTAAATAAAAGGCAAAAGGTATTTTGAAGTATGTGTTCAAGAATGATATGGAAAACAACAGTGTCACTCAAAAAATACGGTTACAATGAGAAAATTTTAAATGGTAACCTTTAGTTTTTTGTATTGGAATGTGATCTCCATACTAAAAAACATTCTATAGCATTGGAACGGCACCTGTGGAACAAAACTCTCAGGAGCTATGCAAGGAAAAATTAAAAAGGACTTTGCTGTTTAACAAAGCATAACTATTCGTTTCATTTACGTACACGCAGGACCATTTCTTCAGATGAGATCCCAGCTTTACTGGTCCTCCAAAACACAAGAAGAAATCAAAAAACGCAAATTACTGAATTTATATAAGACACAGATGAGATTGACGTCGTCACTCTAGGTGAAAGAAAATGCACTAAGAAATGCGAGAGAGGTATGTTGTTTTTTGACATTCCAAACAAAATTCCAAATTTCTGGGAACTAACATGTGGAAATAGTAAAGATTTGTTACCTGAATAGAAAAAAAAGGTGCAGAGAAATTGCGGGAAACCATGGATTACGGCAGGCCCGTGCAGTATCAAATCTGTAAGGGACTTGATTCATAAATTTAGATAAGCCAGTTGGAAATGCGATCGAGCTCGGTCTGGAAAATCTTCCGTTCCTGCGAAAACTGTTGCAGAAGTTCATCAGAAGTTCGTTCCTCAAGTGCAGGTGGTGTTTCACGTCTTCTACCGAATTCAACTGTTAGCAAAATTCTGCGTTCTGTTGCAAACATTTTTCCGTATCGATTCCAGCGTGTCTAGATACCTGAATAGAGACACTATCAATTACCCCTGGATTTTGAAAATCAATTCCTTATCTGGTATGATAAAGATAGCAGATGGCCTTTACGCATTCTGTGGATAGAGGAGGCATATTTCTCGTTAACTAGTAAAGTGAATTCTAAAAATTGTATGCACTGGGCAGAGAATAATCCACATGATGTGCTTGCACGTCCATTATACGAGGAAAAAGTGGATGTGTGGTATAACAAGTATGTTCAGCCTTTACTTTTTAATGAGGCTACTACCGGTGATCTCCAAATGTGTTCAATAAAGTATGCTCGTTATCTAGACGTGTTAGCTCGTTACACGGTTCCCACATTTCAACGGCAAAATGCTCTACTATCTAAAGTTATGTGGTTGCAAAATGGCGCTATTCCATATATATGGTCTTCAGTCATACGTATCTTAAGTCAACAGCTTGGTGACAAATGTTTCCCCTTTCCCTAACCACTAAGTTCTCCTGATATGACACCAATGGATATCTTGTTATGGGGTTATCTGAAATCTAAAATGTATCAGTTTCATCCACAAACTGCATGTGATTTGAAAGGTACCATCAGAAGAGCGATTAAAGAGATTCCTATTGTCATGGTACGTGCTGCAGTTCTATCCACCATCTGTCGCATGGAAAGTCTTATCGTTTGTAAAGGAGATTATGTGTTGAAATTTGTAAAACAATTTTATTTGTGAAATGCTTAACTTTGTGCTGCTTCTCTCTCCTTATTGGTTGTCTACATTTTTAATCAACCTACCGCTTGTGATTTTCTTCCTACAGCTGCCGTTCGAGCGCAGTTTATGGTTTCCAAAAATGGAGATCCCATATCAAAACAAAAAACTTAGTGTAGCCATTTGAAATTTTGTCTCTGCAACTGTACATGTTAGGTTGACGCAGTTGCTTACCATTTTGTTCTTAAGCGCAAGCTAGCTTAGGTTTTGCATTGTAATGTTTCCATTCATGAATAAAACACTATGGTTGAATTGGGGAAGCATATTTATTTTAGTTATGCAGGGATGTAAGAAATAATAGGTGTTTCACTTTTAAAAATGAATGAAGCAAAGCTAATGCCAATAACTACTGCCAAAATGCTCTGTCTAGTACAGCATTTCGAAGAAATGAGTTGTTTGTATAACAGCCCTTGCATCGGTGCAGCATTTACATCAAAGACATGTATCTTAGCTGTGACTTCCTAAATGGATATTTCTTAGGGAAAAATCCTTGAATCGGATAAGTAGTGCATGAGAAGGGATACCAGTAAAAGAAATACAGAAGACACCGTTTTCCGCACCTTTCATGATGTCTTACATTTGTACTTTTACTAGTTGCAATTTCTCCTCTAAAGTTTATCAAGTGACATAGCTAAGCAGTAGGACTTCACATGATAGGCTTTTTATCATAAAAATTGGAAGAAATCCGCAATAGTTTCCTAGGACATTTTGAAATGATGATTTTTCTTTTAAACTGCATGGTTCAATAATAATTCAAATAATCATTTCAACCAATAATCATAACTGTCGCATCAGAGTAAAAGGAAACCCTCATTCCTTCTCTGAAGAGTCACTATATTTCTCGTGTGTTACAGTCTGGTAAAGCTTCACTTCATATGTAATTGTGAATTGATTTTTTCATTGAAAATTACTGCTCAAAATATGCTTGAAGTTGTGCTCAGTTAATGTTAAACGCTTCTTAAAGATGCTATAGACGAAAATATTACCTGGATCACTGCATGAACATATTATTATGAGAAATAAACTTTTTCACACAATAATACATTCATACAGGACAGGTCACTGAGCCTCATATTTCTTGTCCCAAAACAGTTTCCGATAAACATATTTAATGAGGAACGATTAATGAGTGATTACTGGAAAAATAAATAAATAGTATCTCGCTTACCGGATTTGATGCCATTTAATGTTTAGCTATGGATTTACGTTAAATTCTCCGATTACAGCAATATCTCAACTCCTTCAGCTGAGTTGAAGAATAATATTTACCAGGAAATCTCGTATGTTCATCCAGATATATTACATGCTGTTGTTAACGGTGTTTTCACTATGGATACTAAATTAAACACTCTATGCTTGTAAACACGTAAAACAATTACTGCTGTGATATACTTGCAAGAATTGCCTCAATGCTAATAAATATAAGTTTAATTGAAAGTATGCAATTTTAATGCATTAGTTGCCATTTAGCGATAAAAAGTTTGAAATATAACTTTTATTTCTGCTAAAAAATGTTTCCTTTTGTGTAAATCCGTTTGTCAGCTACAGCATTTGCATATTCTAATTCCTTCCAGGATTATTTATAAAATTTACGAATTGATGAGTCAATCTGTGCATTGACAATAGTGTTATTTGCCTGTTAGCAAAATTGGAAAAGAAATTTGTATTACTGTTTTGCGTGCCAGTTTTTACTGGTACAGTTAGATTTTTATTATAAATATATCTTTTAACTTTATGTTATTGCCTGGAAAGCAATTTACACTTTCTTTATTTCCTTTTTAAAATATCTTCTAATATAAAAATTTATGAAGCCTAAAAATTTACTTCGTTTAAAACATATTTCTCCAATCAAAAGTCTTTATCAGAAAACAAAAATATCAATACACATCTAATACATGTGCTATTAATAATGTATAATACACAGCTAAATAACTCCTTATACTTTGACAGAAAGAAACAACAGTTAATTTATTTGTAAGGCAATACATTTAATTAATAATATAAATTACTTCAATTTTTACTAAATTGGGCTTTTCACATATTATGTCTATATTTCTTGTAATATGGTACAGTTATATCTAAATTAAGTATTTCGCATAAACATTATGATAATTTGAAACTGTATCACCTATCAAAATTTATTTAAAGAAAAACATTTGACAATGAATCTAAAAGTAAGCAATTGTAATGCAATAAAAAATCTTTTGGAATAGTTCGATTCATAAACTTTATGGTAGATTTAATAATATTCTTTGGTGAGAGTAATATCAGATCAAATGAAAGGACAATTTTTCTGAGAGATATATTACATTCTACACTCTCTGTATTATTTTAAATTATTTTTTCCATATTTCAATGATAAACAAGATCCTTTGGTAAGAAAAATTTATATTTATGACAAAAGATACATAAAAAATCATACAAGAGTATTGAAATGCTGCCATAAATATAATAAGAGATTAATGCATTGTTTGAATTGATTAGAATCTGAATAAATCATGCATATTATAGATAGGAACGAGTAAGTTTTCCTAGAAAACTATCAAAAAATGACAAATTTTCAACTTAGTAAATCGATTAAAAGGGATTATAAAAAATATCTATAAAACATTTTATGCCTCTGTGAAAATCTAAAGGATAAACTGACGCTTTTCATAAAAAAGATGACAGAATATTAACACACATTTTTTATGTGGCTTCAGAACTTTTGGTGCGTAAACTAGTAAAGCTGTCAACAAAATTGATTATTATAAATCTTTTGACAGATATGAACATTTATTGGAGCGAGGAAATTCGCTTATTTATTGACTGAAAGGTGTGTAGGAAATGGTTTACTTTGCACAATTTTTAAGACAAACTTCCTTTATTACAAGATGTATGAGAACCTTATGTCACCTTTGAAATATTTGAACGTTTTCTATGATGTGTTGACTGTTTTATTAAAGATGATTAAGCAAGAAAAGAAACTATAACTGAGCTCATGTCATCTTTCTTAAGCAAAATATTTACTTAATTTCATTCGGGTATTTGATAAGAAAAGTTGATAACAAATGCAGAAATTTGCTGTCAGTTATAAAATATCTTCATTATTTAATTTCATTATCATGTAAAAAGAATCTAACATCCAAAGGTAAATCATTTTAAAATCCGCTTCATAAATCATCTTCCAAGAGATCATTTCAACTACATTCAATGGTAATCACTTATCACAAGAAAGGAAAGCTGGTAGTTCCAAAGTATAAACCCTGATAATACTTTTAGAATCTAAGAGCCCGCATTTACCATTTGTTTTATAGCAGTGGTTAAGATTGAACCCAGGACCTTTTCTTCTAAAGAGCTCAAACTAATCATTAGACCATTCTTTGCTCTTATCTACTTAAATTGAAATCACTATATAAATGTTAATTTATATAAAATCTTGAAATTAATTTTCACTCAGAAACATTAGATTGAAATGTATTTAATTTCTTCAAATATACTGAAATATTATTACCTTTAATTTCTTTAGTTTAAAAAGTATGAAAAGATGTTATGTTTTTCATTAGTCTTGTTTCTGTATTTTACTATATACTACTTATACTTGTTATATATTATATAAAATATAAAAAGTATAAGTAAATATGTATAAATAAAGTGTTATTCAATATATTTTAACCGGAATCTTAAAAGAGGTCTTTTAAAAATATTATTTATTGTTGAAATACAGTTTTTATTGATAAAAGAGGTTGATCTTTATTGAAAATTTATATTTATGACAAAGATACATAAAAAAATCATACAAGAGTGATGAAATGCTACCATAAATATAATAAGAGATTAATGCATTGTTTGAATTGATTAGAATCTGAATAAATCATGCATATTAGATATAGGAACGAGTAAGTTTTCCTAGAAAACTATCAAAAAATGACAAATTTCCAAGTTAGAGCCATCTTCTTTTATGGTTTTTTGAAAGGATGCAAAATTTTCATTTTTAAAAATTTCAAAATCGTCCACAATTATTTTTTTTAATTATTTATTATTTGGTATCATTAAAAAACTGCATACATCAATTTTATTCTTATGATAAGTACATAAAATAAGTTTAGAAATACTGCGTACTTTCAAATTGTTTTTAAGTCATAAATGAAATATATTGTAAATTAGAATTTCGAAAATTTTATATTTCATATTAAAATAACATGTCTTACTGTAAAACTATAGCTGATATTATTTGCGAAATATACTTCAATTGTTGATTATATTTTATTCATTTATAAATTTAAAAATGTACTTGCGTGCTACTATTTCTTAATTTGATATATAAAAATACGTCATAAATTCCTTTCCTTATAATTAATTATACATTTCTAAGCAAATTTTTATCGCATTGAAATATGTTTTAACACAAAATTAAATTAGAGTATATATGTTATAGATGCTTGGATGAAATGCACACACACACACACACACACACACACACACACACACACACACACACACACACACACACACACACACACACACACACACACACACACACACACACACACACACACACACACACACACACACACACACACACACACACACACACACACACACACACACACACACACACACACACACACACACACACACACACACA
>JAPDSC010036709.1:5675-24566 GCA_026290005.1 Latrodectus geometricus
ATATCCCAGATGTTGATATCCCAGATGTTGATATCCCAGATGTTGATGATTTTCAAGATATGAATCCAAATGAGCAACATACATCATCAGGTAAATTCCAAACAGTTTTTCTTATTAGTGCATTACATAACATAAAAAATGTATCAGTATAGTATATGTTGCTATCTTTACTGTACAAAATTTTGCTGTTTTAATAACTGGCATTTTGAATTCGGGCTGTCTAACCAAATTGGAAAGATAATGTACCTGAAAAAAATACTCATTACAAACGTGGTGAATTTAGAATTAAACGCAGAAGATTTTAGTGTTTACTTGGTGAGATTGTTATTCTTTTACATCGCTTATGTGTCCATGTTATAGTTTTCTAAAAACATCGATTTTAAAATGAATCGATAATTTAAACTAGATCTTAATTAGTATCTAGGAAAAAGTAAGCTTTTCTTAAGTATTAGTTTATTACCTCTTATAAGATATCTAGCTAAAAGGTTTTGTAATATGAATGAAAATATTTTGTTTTAAATTATGTTAATATTTTTAAACATAGCTTATTCAAAATTTGTTATTTTCTAAAATTAATTTAGTTTTACTGTCATTTTTTCTGACTGTAAACCTCATGCAGACCTTTAAATTGACAATTGATGTATCCTTTATTTAAAAAAAAAAGTACATAGTATTGATCATAGGATTCTTAATTGATCTGCTTAAATTTCAAAGTTAACTTATTTTCTAGTTAACAATTTTTCATGATCACACGTTAATTTTAGGTTTCAGAGAAATTTATTCTGAAATAAATATTGAAGACAAAAATTATATGAAATGACTTTTCTGGAATATATATATTTCTACATTTTATCGATGACTACTTCAGGGCGTTTATCGTACATCGGTAGACATGATCATTATCCATAGAATAAATTTGTTTTCGTCATAGAACAAGAAATAGTTGCTTTGAAAGCAGTGCTATGTTTATATACAAACTGAATAAAACCATTATCTAATAATTTTAGTTCATTATCATTTAAAGTTCAATCACTCTTGACTAATTAAGATGAATAAAGTTTTTAATGCATCTGCATTCATATTTGAACTTTATCACCTTGCTTAAATACTTTTACTCATTGTTGTGAGGGATGTGTATGTTCCAAGTACTTACATGAACATTTTTTTGAACAGAAGATTTTAGTGTAAATGGATGGGATTTCCCTTCACTTCTTCAATGTCAAGAACCACTAAAAATTTTTGCTCTGTAAAATAGTGTGCGTAGTGCTTTTTGTTCCAGTGATTTATAATTACGTAGAAAAATTTGACTTTATACGATAGCAATTGATGAATGCAAATGGTTTTCGAATTACTGATTGTCATCAATACATAATTATTTTTCTTACATAATATTTCTAGTAATTTCAAAATAAATTTTTTTTCTAAAATTACAGAAATTAAAATTTCACTGTTGACAATTATTGAGGTTTTATTAAGGCATCCATTTAACAGTAAGTGGTTTTAATAAAGCAATTTTTAAGACACTAATTATAGATCTGTTTCAAATGCCCTATTTTAGTATTGAATATTCAAACTTATGGTTTCATAAAAGAAAATAAGTAGTTAAAAACTTACTTGTAAACAAGACATATCAATTATTATAATAGAAATCAATTTTCAAAGTGATTAAATTTTAAACTATTTTGTCTTCCAGATGAACAATCGCCAGAACCACCAACACTCCGTAGAAGGAAAAAAAAAAAGGGGTGAGGTTGAAATGCTGAAGGTTGGCTTGCCCCAAGGTCTCCTAAACTACTTAAGTAGGCAGCCACCGCCAACTCCACCATCAGATAGAGGCTCACCACCACAACGAGCGGTTTATCAAGGGAGACCGAGGGGCCGACCAAAAAAGAAACCTTGCAATCAACAACGAGATAACCGCGGCAGATTTATAAAAAGTGAGTTTTTATTTTGACAATTGAATAATTTCTAATTTTCTTCCAGGATTTTAACTTATTCATATATTAAAATCATTGCCATGATTTTTTTTTTAAATCTAATAAATATTTTCAGACCCTAATACAATTCGCCAGCCTCCGCGTCCTAAGATGAGGAATAGAAGAACGCAAATTGAACTTTTAACTGCTGGCCTGCCTCCTTATTTCAGATCATAAATCCTTAATATCTGATTTATTTTTTAAAAACACATTAAAAAACATTTAATAAAGACAGCCCGAAATTTACTTTTAATAATTTAAAATCAATAGTAAGAAAAATCAAGCTATAATTATTATTCTTATAAATTTTATAAAATTTATATTTTATTCAGGCTCACATTCATATGAAACAACTGCAAAATAATTTAAATCTTTTTTTATATTATATATTTTTTAATATTATATATATTTTAATATTATAATTTTTAAATGTTTATGATAAAATACATACTAAAATTATTCTCCAAAGGGATAAGTAATTTTTATAACCAACTAATTTAATTTTTATTGAACCTTAAAACATATTGCATTCTTCCATACCTATAAATATGTTCCATTTACTTTCCTATAAAACTTCATTATGTATTACTTTTCTTAATTTAAAGAAACATTCAAATTTTAAATATGTTTCAATGTTTGTCATCCAAATTTGGAACAGATAATTAAAAAGGTTTAAATTATCTATTCACCAAGCAGCATAACATTTCATCAGGAATAAGTTGTACCAATGTTTTGGCTTCAGTTTACCAATATACAAAATATATTGGTTCATCACTAAATTCATAAATGTATTGCACAAATTCATGTCATATTCATCGAGACTCATTAAATTAACATAAGACACTAATAAAGAATTTACTACAACATTTCCTCAAATGGTTTTTAATGAGTCTGTAAAAAATAGTTTTAAAAAACTACTTAAATTTTGCTTTGATATATTCCCCTAATTTTTCAAATTTTAATCTATGTATGAGCAAGGGTTGGCTGTCAGTTGTACTAAATGAAAACTGAAATTAAGTTATTGTAATTACACTTGTGGAATACCCGAAAAGATAAACTAGCTTATGTATAAAAAAAATTCTTATTTGTACTAATATACTAAATGACCATACTTCGACCCAAATATTTATTGAATTCTAATTGTTGCTAAAGAAATTAGCAATCTAAGCAATCAAAACTATTAAGTGTGTAGCAAGGTGAAACTAGTTTAAATTTATGACAGATAATGTATTTAAGTATTACAAAGTTATATTAAATCATATTTAAATAAAATCGCCGAGAATTACAATTAATATTTCTTAATTTCATTTCATATTTAAGTTTTCACTCAAAAAGCATTGTAAGATAACTTTTTGAAGTAAACTATTAACTAGAATTTAAATATATTTGACTTTCTAAAAATTCTTAAATTAAATTGAGTTAAGTTGAAGTATACTTTTGTTTAATTTTTATAATAAAAAAAAAACTCTTTCAAATAGAAAATTAATAGTTTATTGAGAGTCTGAATCTTAATATTTTGGTTAAAATTGAAATTTTATTTACCATTATGAATGTTTCCTATATTTTAGTTCATGCTCTTATCAAATTTTAAATGCTTCATACATGATCTATAAACTTTGATTTAATATATTTCATGAAGAATTATTTCATATATTACCAAACACTCATATTTTATTTTAAATCAACTCTTTAAAATGTGAAGATAATGAAAGATTATTACTTTCTATTTTGACAACCACGAATCTTGTAGCATTTTATCAATAAATTTGTAAGCATTTTATTCAAATGTGAATTTAAAAAGTAAGTTCTAATATTTTTATTTTATGGCTAAATTGAGTGAAACTTGTTGAAAAAAATTAAAATGTTAGCATATTTAAAATGTTAGTTTCTTGTCTTTTAAGCAATGATGTGCAATGAAAGTAATATCGATATATATATATATATGGGTGTAATTCTTAATTTAAAAAGTCATTCACGTAATGTTTGAATTGCTATTATAGTTGAAATAATAAAGCATGTTGTAGAACAAGATATTTTCTGCTATTAAAATTCTTGTTGACTTTTAGTTTTGTACGATTATAAAAACTATTATGTCTAACATTCGTGTTCACAAAAATATCATTGAGCGGCAAACAAACCAAACTTACGAAAACTATGATTGAAAGCAATTATAATTTAATGGTGATATTTTGGACAAAAATTTGTAGGGAAAGATGTAATATATTTATATGCGTACTGGGAATTTTCTTAAAGCGTAATATACCAAACATTCTCCAAAAGGGATATTCTAGATTAAAAGGACATTTCTTGTTGAGATAGAGATGTAAATTAAGCTCTCTAAATACCTATGGCAAACAATGTCATCAAGAAATTTTCTTATTTATATCTCTGAATGAAATTAAAGCGATCTTTTAATAAATTTTTCAATTTTAAAAATGAACCACTAATATAAATACAGGGATGAGAGCTGAACTTACAACCAAATGTTTAGAGCTCTGGGTATTCAGTATGTCGCAAAATACAAATTTTACAATGATGTTAGTGGTGGCTCCGAATCCACATAAAACTTGTTTCAAATCGGCCTTAAGTTAAAATATGAATGACAAACAATCCAAACCAGAGCTTTTTAGAACCTATTTTTGGATTGTTTACTGAATCGAGTTGCGACAGTTACCTTATTCATTACATTTCCTTCTGATTATTGATTACTATATCTTTCACGAAAGAAAAATACTTCCATTTTCCAATGCAAAAAGACTCTCAATATATGTTCTAAAATATTTTAAATTAATTTTTACTTTTTATATATTTGAAAAATACTGTCCCTGTAATGTTAGCGTAAATTTCTGTTGAATTTTTTTGCCTCTATAACATGAATTTGAAAACTAGATATATATGTATATATATTTCCTTAAATTGAAATAATTTAAAACATCTTGATTTTTTTTGGATTGAAGATTTACTTCAAATTTAAAGTAATGCTTTCATTTTAAAAAAGATACATTTTGATATTTTCTAACCATGATACATACTCCCTGAAATATTTCAATACTTAGGTATCTAAGAAAAGCTTCACTTTAAATATACTTGAATATTAAGACCAATTCTATTTGAAAATGTTTCATTTAATGAAAATTACTGAAATGAAAGAAAATAAATTCTTTGAACGACATTTTCTGCTAATATTTAAATAAAAAATTAGAAATTTAATATACTTCCGAATCCAAATAGAAACAATTGTGACAAAAATAAATTGAAATTTCATTGAAGTTTGTGAAGTCGCTGTAAACGTATTACGAAAAAAACGTTGAATATTTTAGAAAACCATATCGCAGAGGTTGTGTGAATGTTGTGGAAAGCTCACGAACGCGCAGTATCTACGAGAGAATGTTTCACGATAGTTTGAATATTGGAATGAAATTTCGGGTTTGTGATCTTCTAGAAAGTAGCAGATGGTTTTCTTAACTTTTAAAACCGCGTATATTACATTTTATCATTAGCTTATTCTCCCTGTAAATTGCCTGCCTTTGGGGAAATTTTCATTATGAGCTATGCAAATGTGTCGCAAAAAAAAAAACCTCAAATCTAAATTTAAAGCTTTACATGTGTAATAAATTGTAGATTAAGAAAAAAAAATGCTACCAGATAAAATTTTTGTACAGTAAAAAAAGTATATACCAAAAGCATGGATGTGTTTTTTTTTTTTTTTTTTTTTGTCACACATTAAAAAAGTACTCACATTGCAGATATTTTCTTGACAAATGTTTCTATGGGTACACAGGGAGCTCAACGAAAGATGTTATTAAAAACTTTGGTGCTGGGGCCCATTGAAGTGCTTCCTGTATTAGTTATTGTGTTGGGGGGGAAGTATTGTGAGAACTTTACTGTGAGATAGCAGCAATATAAATTGATTCACAAAGTGGTAAGTTGTAAAGTTGACTTGGTGAGCACAGGTGTAGCTTGTCTGCATCCCCTTGTCGGACTCGGTGGTGGGTGGTGCGGTCAGGTCCTGAAATTTTAAACATTTAATATGGAAACTACTCACTTTTCTTTTCTCCCATAGCAATTGTTACAAAATTTAAAAACTAAATTTTTCTTAATAAAAAGAAAGGAAGGTTCATTTATTTCAGTTTCTCCCTTCCTTACTTCAAAATGTTAGCACCTGAAAATGAGCTCAGGTGACTTGCTCGTTGAGGTCGCATCTGAATCTCAAGCAGCCATTCTGGCAGACGCGAAAAAAATTGGAAAACTTAGAAGTGACGGTATCATTCTGACTTCTGTGACGCCAGACCTTCCGCAGTATGTAAAAGCTGCATATATGAATTTACCCATCAGGCCTTGCATTCCTAATCCCTTGCGATGTTTACAATGTCAATGCTTTGGTCCCTTGAAGAGTGCTTGCACAGGCAATTTTACCTGCGCCCGTTGCGCGGTGTTTGGCCACGATAGTACGAACTGCAAAGCAAAGGAGGTATGTGTCAACTGTCATGGTGACCATCTCTCCTACTCTCGAAGCTTTCCTCTGTATTCACTGGTAAAGGAGATAACCACGATGAAAATCAAAAAATTTCATATCCCGAGGCGAGACGATTGGTCACTTCTCGCACTTCAAGCTCCGAAATAGAAGTTTTTTAATATAAAAAAAACTTCCTTTATTTGTTAAAACTGCATCTGTTTGCGTTCATATCTTGATATGAAGTCTCTAATTTCAGCACATAATCCCGAGTGTTTAGCATTTCAGTAAAATTTCTAGTGGTCTACCAATAAAAACATACGTGAATTTAAGTGATTTAGAAAAGACTGGTGACGATGGTAGTGTCTGGTGGTGTTTGTATATTAACATCCATTAACTCTTCCCCCAGCACTATTAATGCACACACATTAACTCATCCTTTAGTCACTACTGTATAGGCTTCAGTAGTGAGAATTCCCTCAACTGTTTGATTACAGTCTGTAGTTGGTATTTGCCACCACATGCCATCCGCCGAGAGGAACTCTTCGCATTAGTGGATAAGCTGCCTACATTATTTTTGTTACTTGGTGACTTTAACGGCCATAATTCTTTGTGGGGAAGTGATAACACAAATTCTCGCTGTCATCAGATAGAACAGTTTATAATTGACAACTGTCTCTGTCTGATGTTGAGTTTGAGCTTTATAAAAAGTTTTCTTTAAAATTTAATTTTTGGCGCTGCTAGTCCTTTTTGGACCTTGTGCCATAAAATCCAACCAATCAACATGTGACGTCAGAAATAACATTTATGCAGTCAGGGACTTACAATTGGAATTCCTCACTTTTTATAGAAAATTTCGATTTTAAGTAGGGAATAAGTCTAGAGATATTTGTGACAGTCAAGAGAAATGGGCTGATGGGCACTTTTATAGAGTCGATAAGGCTGCTAAAAATGCGTAAAAATCGGCAGTGACGTTGAATGCTGTTTGACATCTGGAAGGTCAGACTGGTCTAGAAAGTCTAAGTGATTCTGAAAATCTTGTGATATGCTCGAGAATGTTCTATGATGCTTTGGAACCTTCAAAGGAAATACTGAGTGAATGATCTTCAACTACACATCAAGATAGTTCTGTTCAACAGAAAAATTCTCAAGACTTATAATGTCCTGGAGACTGGTGTTGTGCTAATTTTTTTTTACCGGAACGCGTATATATAATTATATAGACAGGGCCGATCCTGGGTAGGCGGCTGCTCTGTACGGTCTCATGTCCCAAATTTAACGACGGAGGGGGGGTGTTTTCCATGATAATCTTGGCGGCGACGATTTTTTTTTTAAGGTCTCGTCCCAAATTTGACGACGGGGGGAGATATTTCCCCCAATTTTCGCCTGTCGCCAGGATCAGCCCTGTATATAGCATAAAAAGAATAGGAAACGAAAATCATTACGAAACCCTTTTTGGGTATATATATATATATATATATATACATATATAAAGGTTTATTACAATAATAGGAACGTTTAATAAAAATTAGTTGACAAATTATAAAATACACATAGTAGATACTCTAACAATATTGCATAAATATTTTTAACAATGAAAACACTAACGGTTTTTATAAAATATTCCAAATAGGATTATGTTCAGTATCTTGTGGTTGATTTTTCCTTGTTTTGTTGTCATCCGCTGAACGATGAGACCTTAACCAAGTTTTTACATAACTGTTTTAAATAATTACATTATCATCTGGTTTAAATACGTCAGCCAATTCTTGTTATCAGAAATCATCTTTAGTTCCGAAACGCGTTCCTGTATAAAAAGGAAGTACCGGAACGACGTTCCGGCTCGACAACACCACTACCTGGAGAAGGGAAGTTTACTAGGAAAATTATCTGTGTATTGGAGAGGGGAATGTGCTTTTATTGCTGCGTAGAAAATAGCATCAGGGAATCATGGAAGATTTCCATTTGTGGTTGTCCTTATTGCTTTGGAAATTCATTAGTCTAAATGAAGGAAAAGTGTGAAACAACGTATATGCTATGAAATTCAGTGAAAAAAATGTTTAAAATTGATAATTAAAATCGAATCTCTTACTGAACGGTAGTAAGTAGAGCATTAAATTTTTCAGTCTTAATCCTAATTTAGCGGGATTTCGAGACGAGAATGACTCCATAGCAAATCAGAGCTGAAAATGAAAATTAGTTTAATAAATAATTGAAGTATACAAAGTGAAACATTCAGAAATGGAATAAACGACTGTTTAAAAAAATCTCCTTATTTTTCAAAAAAAAATTTTTTTAAGAACTTATAAAAAAAAAAAAAAAAGAAACCTTCACATTTTTAAGATTATAAGTAGTACATGCTATGTCAATCGCACAGCTGCTTTATTTAAGATAGCGATTTCCTGTAAAATTAGTGAAAGAGCTTTAATAAATTAATTTTAAGATAAAATTAATTTTCTCTTATGCTAAAAATAATCAAATGTTTAAAAAAGTAAAATAACTTTTTTATTGAGAATATTGTAATTTTTTTTACTTTCATACTTTGTTATTTAAGAATTAATAGTTTCATTTCTTTGAAATTATGTTTAAACAATGCTTTACATTGAATTCATATTTGTATCAATGTAGAATTGTTTTTTCATGAAAGAAAGATTTGATTTCCTAAAACATCGACAGATAAAACAAAGTTGGAAAAAAACAAAAATTGTAAGAGCATTGCTATAGTACTTTAAGTTGCTCTTGAAATTTCCCCCCCCCCAATTATTGAAATCTTTGTTTCAATAAGTCACTATCTCAAGAGGGGAAAGCATTCTTATATACTTTATATCCGTTGGTTTTATTTATAAATTTTTCTTAAATGTGAGTTATTCTATCGGCAAGTGGAAAAGTGATTTTTCTGAGTAGTAAAATTTTAAACAATACGATTATTTTTCATGATTTTGTTGAAAAACTTTTTGCATAATCATCCACTTTGTAAATAGCATCAGAAAATTTTATTTCTTAAAGTATCTCATGGCTGGAGAGAGAAAACACACACATAACAGATTTCTTTAATAAATTAATCATTTTTTCTCAACGAATATCTATTTCTGAAGTTTAAGACCAAAACATGTATTGAGAATAAAGGTCAGTTAGCTGGCCTCAGGTATTTATGTATAGAGTATTATTGTAGAGTGTCTGATTAAGATATAAGGTAAGCAATGTTTATAGTACTGTGTTGTATGGAGGTAAGTTTTGTACTGCCTGCGAATTATTAATAGTATATGGTTTGAATAGGTAAGTGTTCTCAGTACTGGCATCAGGTATTTATACATAGTGAATACTCCTGCTGTATCTGCGAGAAATGTTTATATACTATATTTTATGGGGTAAATTTCTCTTTTTATACAAAGTACTAATAGTGTGGTTTGAATTCAATTTTAATGAACTTATTTTTTACTCTCCAGCACATGAGTATTTTAAGTTACATTTTAAAATTTATTAATTTATGTAAAGGGGCGTTTTCATAATATATTCAAAAAATAAAAACATCTTTAAGTATAACTTTGACGAAAACTAAAAACGTTGATAGAAAATGTCCCAAATATAAGTATGTTAGGACATCATAGACTTGCTTATTCTCAGCAAATATATATTTCTGTATAAGAATGATGATCCAATGAAAGACAGAAAACTGTTGCTAAAAATGAAATCTAGGTCTAGACGAATATTTTTTAAGAAATTATTTTATAGTCATATTCCGATAATAAGACATTGATAATCCTATGCTATATTAAGGAAATCTTGGTTATTTACATAGATTATGCATAGTAATTATATAGATTTAAACTTATAGAATAAAATAGTTACATTAGTATTTCAGTTATATTAATAACATTTTGATTAATCTATTTTATATCTGGATTATTTACGTTCTTTAACTAATGTAATTATAGAGAACTAGACTAGTTGGGTATATTAGATGCTTTAGGTATAGTGTTGTATAACAAAAAAAAGAACATGTTAGTAACAGATTTCTCCTTACATTGGATTAACAATTATTGGATATTTTCCCTAAATAACATTCAATAAATTTTAATTTTCTTTTATCTAAAATAATAAATTTAGGAATAACATCCCCAACAGTGTAACATTTTTATAAATATTAATGTAAAGAAATGACAATAGATTTTTCAACAATCATGAAAAATTAATTTGTGCAATAAAAAAAAATTGGGTTATAATGCAGTAGTTCCATTTTTTACGGACTTCTGTGAATTAAACGGTTCGAAATGAAGGTTGACTTATCCTAGTACCACTATATTTATATAAAAGTTTAAAATCTTTCAACCATTCTGAATTTTCGATTACACAGTATTTATAATTATTGTAAGACATAATTGACGCAAATTTGTGACCTAGACTAAATTATGTCGCACTTTAATTGATGTAGCATTCTACTAAGGAACTGTTCACGCTAAACAGGAAACCTGTGGTTTGTTTTTCAATTTTGAAGAAAAATAATTTCGGCTTCAAATCTTCAGCATCATTATAGTATACTTTTGAAAAACATATTTTTAATTTTTCAAAAATGTTTTGTCCTCTACAACTTTTTTTCCTGATTTTTCTTTCGCTATCATATAAGTCTGTTTAAAAGTGAATAAAAATAACCCACAATTCACTATTTTCTTTTGAAATCAAAGGGAGATTTTCATGTGATCCACGCCTTATTTTTAATTAATCAATATGTTAACCTTCAAATTGTGAATAAAATATAGATTTTAAAAATTGTTTAAGCAATTAAATTATTAAATTATCGAAAGTTATGTCAAGAAAAAAACACAATAAAATTGTGTGAAAACTGTTTGCCAATTGTAAATCTAGATTTTAATCTTAAGTGCAAAAACATTTGAAATATTTAAGAAGCAAGTTAGAAAAACAAAATTTTTAAAACAATCGTCGATTCAATTTATTAATTTGTTTCCACTTTGTATATATCAAACTAATTTTCATTTTCCGTTCTGATTTACTATTGCAGTCTTTCTCGTCTCGAAATGCCGCTAAATTATGATTAAGACTGAACAATTTAACGCGCGCTCGCTCTACTTATTACTACCGTTCATTTTAAGACATTCGCTTTTAATTATCAATTTAAACATTTTTTCACTGAACTTCATAGCACATACGTTGTTTCACACTTTTTCTTCATTCAGACTAATTTCCAAAGTGATAATGGCAATCACATCACATCACAGGGTTTTTCCAAAAGGACCATAGTGTGTGGTGAGCATTGAAGTCACCTTCAATAATAACATTATTACTAATGTTGACTATTTTATTAATGTCGTTTTCTGGAAAGAGGTTTCTTAGGGGTTGATTTGGAATATTTTTTGCGGGGGTATATATGCAGATGCCACAGTGATTGGGACAGATCCCTGAATAAAAATTTTAATAATTGTAGCTTCAATATTAAGGTTTGGATTGTTAATGATATCATAGGAAATAGCATTGTTTATTAAGATTGCAGTTCTCACACGGGAGTCAGTGTTAATTTTATCATTTCTGATAATGTCAAAATTTCTAATTTTAAAATTATTGCCTCTCCGTAGGTGTGGTGTTTCCTGTATTAAAACGATATCAGGATTATTATCATCGATGAATTGACGTAGCTCCTCTACCTTATTAAATACACCGTTTGCATTCCAGGTACAAATTTTGAGAAATACCCCTTTGTGGTTCATCGTGATACATTGTTGCTAGCTATTGCAGGCCTAAGGGCTTCTATTATTATTATGAAAAATATGTCTTGTAAATTGTTACAATTATTAATTTTGGGTAATATGTCACATATACATTTAATTAGCTGTATAAAGGTTCTATTATTGGGTAATTCTATAATTGTTTTTAGAATTAAGTTTTGCTCGATATTAAAATTATTCAAGTTGTTATTATTATTTACAGGGTTGTTAACGGCGATTTCTAAACCAGAGGAGGGTGAGGGGGGGAACGAGTTTGACAGGTAGGGAGGAGTTGAGGTTCCCTTCACAATGTTAGAGAAGCTGACCCCGTTTTGTACCCATCCAGGGTTGTTTATTTAATTTCCATTAATATTTTTATTCTTATTTCTTATATTATTTTTTGGAAACTTGGGGCACCCTCTGTAGTTGGCCGGGTGATTTCCTGCACAGTCAACACACACTGGTTCAATTTTTTGCTTACCATGTGGGCAATCTGCTGTTTTATGGAAGCCAGCGCATGTGACACATTTTGATGTTAAGTAGCTGCTATGGTGCCAGAGCTGGCATTGGGGGGGTAATACCGGTGGATTTATATTTTTCCACATTAATAATGAAATTTCCTAGATCTCTCTCCTCGAATATCTTAGTGCTTTCTTTAGTATTTGGGAGATGTAATTGAAAGAGGGGCATTACCCTTCTTTCTCCTCCACTCCTCATCTGACTAATTTTTAAAATTATATAGCCTTTTTGCTCTAGCATTTCTTTAATCTCCTCGAGAGGTTGATTGATGGGGAGACCCCTTAAGACTACTTTCATTGGTCTTTGTGATCTGGGGTTTATTATGTAGTAATTTATTCCCTTACTACTTAGGTGGGATGTTAAGTGCCTATGTTCAGATGGTGCATTTACAAATAATTTAAGGAATTCTCCACTAGGTTTGCCTAGAACTTTATATTTTAATTCATTTAAATTTTGAGAAAATCCGAGTATTTTTCTTTAATCAAAACCATAACAGGCGGTGATTTATTAGAGGTGTTTTGGGTAGTATTTCCAAAAGTATTATTATGTACATTAATATCATTTTCATTTATATCATTTTTACTGTTTACAGTTAGATTACCAAGAATTTCATTTATTTTTTATTTCAATAGCTATTTTCTTAGAGGGATTTATTTTTTCAGGGCTGTTAGTCAGCACTCTTTTACCTTTGTTATTATTTACTATGGTAAATTCTAAGTTGTTAGTAGAACATACATTTTTTTACATTTGTTAGATAATTTGCAAAAAAAGTCAATATTTCTAAGTACCATATATTTAAATGTAACACATAATGCACTCTCTTGTAGAATACCAGTAAAGTTATGATCTATTAATCAAGCATTGATTACTATTATAAAGATACATTATATTATTATAGTCACAATTTGCATTAATTTCATTGGGATTACCGTTGACATCAGAATAGTAAAACTTTAAACATCCCAAATCTAAAGCAGAGTTGCACTTACCTCCTGAAAGGAAGAAGTTATCCAAAATATTGTATATTCCTTTTAGTTCTTGGTTGGCTCTATTTATTGTTTCACTGTTATCACACATATTCACCACACTGTTTAATTGCATAATTTTATGCACGTATTCCGTTACGTAATGCACGTCATAATTCACAATCGGTGTATCCAGTTTCTGGAGTATTGCAATGTTGTTCATAACCTCATCACTTGGCTGGTAACCATGGTTTTGAGCGTGTATTAACATATCGAGGGTAGATATTACTTTCGGGTTCGTACCATCGTTAGGGAACATTTTCCTTCCATCATCAAAGGAAATTCCAATCGCAGGCATGGCATTGTGGTTAGCACTTGTTTCCATCGTCGCCGGCATTGGACTGGCTGGCGACTCCATGTCTGGCTCGGGATTTAATTTCTTGTGAAATACTTTTGGGATTAATCCTTCAGCTGGGCAGTTGGATCTTCCATAGTTGTTGCTGGTTTTATCCCTGTTGGTCTCCAATATTAATTTTGGAGGGGCTAGAATGCTTGGCTTCACCATGTGGTTCAGATCAGTTTCCCCGGCGGGGAGGCGTTCTAGGGTTAACTGTAGGCCGCTCGACTTGCTACCTACCACCGATTCTGAGGAACCACTCAGAATTGCGTCTTTACTCTACCAGGTCTCAGACCGTTCTCTCCTTCCAGATGCCAAACAGCATTCAACATCACTGACGATTTTTACGCATTTTTAGCAGCTTCATCGACTCTATAAAAGTGCCCATCGGCCCGTTTCCCTCGACTGTCACAAGTATCTTTAGAAACACTGTACTCGCAACTCAAAATTGAAACATAGCATGTGTTGCGAAATAATTATTTCTACTATTGCAAATACCTGTGGGACACGGGGGCTGTTGTTTGAAGTTAAGTGTGCAATCAGACAAATTGTTTTACATTTTTTTATTAGATTTTCAATATTTTAAGAATACTATATATGCTTTAATTATTTATAACTTTTGACTTTTTTTTTTTTCTTGCGACACATAAATAAGGCTCGTTATTTGTGAAAATATCCTCTCGCAGGTATATCATGCAAGTTTATATTGTTTGAAACGTATGACGAATCTATAGTTTTCATATTATAATTACATCTAAAGTTTTTATCCTTCCTCGTGTTTCAAATTCTTTTAAAAATAACATTTCAAATTTGTCTGGTTTATTGAGCCCCTTTCTGAACCTTACGAGGATCTTTTTAGAGAGCGGTTGATTTTATAAAATTTATTTCCAAAGTTTGTTGTTTAATTTTAGACTTTATGATATATAATTTATTGTTTATATATATATATATAATGAGAAGATTTTAATATTTAATTTTAACTACACACCAACGTTATATTTTCCTTATGTTTTTAAAATTTTTTAACCAATTTTTAAATCAAATTTTAACGCACTATTTCCTTCCTTAGAAGTTACATCTTAAAACATCCTGAAGTTAATATACATGGTGGATAAGCCTAGTTGGCAGCTGAATCGTAAGCGAACTTAAGTTCGGACATAGGTTCATCTATTCGTGAATTTGTATCCCATCATCGGTTTTAGATGTTTTTAGTAGTTCTTTGAATCGTAAAAGGTCTGCGTTTAATTAGCCTTTATATGGGAAAGTTTTCATTGAGCACCAAACCAAACAAAAACCGAACTGCGTAGTGGTTATTTAAAATGCTGTTCCACAACCCCAGATCTTGATTACATTACAAATATCAGTATTGACTTTAATAAATTCTTTACCCTTATAATTTGGACTGATTTGTTAAGAGTTTCTCATTTAGGCAGACATTTTTGTTCTGTGCATTCAACTCATTATTCCTAATGTTGCCCAATTTTCTAAAGCGTTAATTGAATAATTTTTTATCACTTAAAATAAAAAAACTTCATAGATTAATTTTGAAAAATTTTTAATGTGTGTTGTAATTATTTTATTATCTTTAAGATATCTTGGTTCTTGAAGATAGTGAGAATAGTAGAGAAATGTCAGGCGTGTCAGAAATGCTGGGAGAACATTAAATTTTCTCCTAATAAAATATTTAAATCCTGAAATATTGGAAATTTTGTAAGATGTAATAAAACAATCTCTAGGGTTGTCAAATGGTTATCCTACTGAGTTTCAGTTCAGCAATAAATAACATTGATTCTTGTCACAGGTTTTCATATTAGATGTTTGGAATCCATTTAAACTATTTTCCCATGTCAAACTAACCTTCTTGCAAAACATTAACCTGTGAGGGGGAAAAATCAAATTGAAACTCGCTTGATATTTTACTCTTGTTAGCTGTAGGAAGTTTTTGTTGGGGAACAACTCATTGAATATACCAACTGGTATTGGAATAAAGAAATTATCATTTACCATTTGAGTTCATTTTATCAAGTATATTTTAAGAAATTAATTTCTATATGTATCATTTATCTTTGATTAATAAATCTAGAAATAATTGAATTTAGTAAAGGAATACATTTTATGGTTGTCAAAATATTAAGCAGAAATCTAATATTTGTAAAAATTTTAATAATATAATTTCAGAAGAATTTATTTAATAAATTATACATACGTCTAGAAACTATTATTTAGATGTTAAACTTTTAACAAATAAAATGATTACATAATTCTTATTAACTATTTATTTCATAATTTTACTAATTATAAAATTAGAAATTCTAAAGAATACTTATTGATATCAGAAGCTTGAGAGGAAATCAACCTTAGGAATTGTCTCATTTTCACCATAGAGAATAAATTATTAAGAATAGATAGGTTCAGATAAACTTGTTATTAAAAAAAATTATGTATTTTAACTTATGACAACAATATGCTTCCTATATTAAAACTTAATTTTCAGAATGGGTTTTAAAATTTTTTTAAACTAACGAATGGTATTTCCACAGTGTTCTTAAATGCTGTTAATACGTTTTTATATAAATATTGACAGTTGTATGAAATATTTTATATACTCATTTGTGCAAAACTTGAAAATCTTGTAAATACTTAAAATTTTTAAATTTTATTTTCTCGAACTCCAAAGGAATATAAAATTAACCTTTGCTCATACGTAATTCATGTCATGTTTCACTCTTGACAGTCTTCAAGTAAAATAATTAAATGTAGGAATTTAAAAAAAAAATTAGATATAAACAAAAAAATATCACATAATTTATAATACATGAAAAAGTCCATCATAAACATTATGTGATGAATTATTTATTAATCTAAATTATATCAAAGCAACTGTCTTTACTCTAGTTAGTAATAGAATGAGTTTCAAAATCATTTAGAATGTTTTGTAAAATGAGATCAGTGATAATTTGATTATTTAAATGTAATTGATGTCTTACACATAGAATAAATTTTGTTAGCCAAACTATTTTTTTCATTATAAAATGCAAAGATTTATGAGACATCTTAAGATATGGCAGGAATAAAATATCCTACATTTTTTTTTTCAATTTGATGAATATATTTAAGGACTGCTTTTGGCAAAATTGTTAATGCTTTTTCTTCCAAACATATACATAATTTTGTAACTATTTTTCAGTTATTTTTGATACTAAAGGAAGTATCTTGTTAACTAGAATACTATGAGAAAGGAGCACATTGTACTTCATTCCTTGAATTACTATTAATCAATGATAATTACACAAAATGAAACAAGATAAATAATCATAAATAATAAAATAAAATCCATATGGGATTTGAAAACTTCTTATCTTAGCTTTGTTTTAAAAGTCTTTGTTTAATATAAATTTAAAAATTCATTTTTAATTTACTGAACATCTTTTATGTCTGCTTAAAATATTTAATCGAATTTTTAATGATATGCGGAGAACATATGAATGTGGGCTTGATGAAATTGTGTTTAAATGATGTTTTTTAATCTGGTTTTTTTTTAAAGTATTAAGATGTTAAATATCTATAGATTTCTTTGTTATGTTTAAATTAAATTTATAAAAATATTATATTGGTTAACCACAATTGTATTCTTATATTATTGAAAAATCTTTATTTAAATCTGTTTATAAACGTGTTTCTGCATGTATATTAAAATCAACATGTTACCATTGCATTTTTAAAAATCTTAATAAATTTCCTTTTGTAACAATGGGATTTCTTGTGTTATTGATTTTGAAAAGTTATTATTGAAAATATATTAAAAGTTTATATAATGATAATATAGATCTATATATTGAAAAGTTATGTACTTTATGGAACATGGTTGTTGTTTCGTAATAAAATTTAATTCAAACTAAGAATAACGTGTTAAAATTGTAATAAGCATATTAAATATTTCTTACCAAATTTATAAAATCTATCATGTAATTAATTTTAATAATTTATGTAGTTTAACTGTATTATATTTAATTTTGAACGATGAGATTTACAACATTTAACTGTTTTCATTTTAGTTAATTAGTGATTATTTTTAAAATGACTGTCTTCGACAAAGAGATCTTAAGTACATGAATTAAAAGAATTAATTTTAAAGGTTAATTTATAATTCAAGTCTAAACCGTTTAAATGTCGTAAAAGATTTCCTGAACGTCTAAATAATGAATATTTTTAATTGCACAATAGCGCTTTTAAATAACTTTAAATTCCCAAAATTATTTGTAAAAATCTGTAGCATAGCTTTGTTGACAAACCTTTTCTCTATTTACTAACATTAAAAAAGTTTCCTACTTTCCTATCCTTTCTGTTTCTGTCACAAAGCTATGTTGCAGATTTTATTCAAATGTTATATTCGTAAGTTATTTGATTTACATTTAATTGTTTTTGAATGAGTGATATTAAACGTTTTGTTATTGGTATAAAAAAAAAAAAAAGTTTTCGTGATTTTGAGTTTGTTTATATATTTTTATTTATGCTGCCAGCAAAAACTTTTCCAAAATTATTAAAGAAGGTATATCAATTGGGAATATTTTAACTGCTGTTCAATTAGACTAAAACTGGATTTATTTAAAAACTGTAATAATTGATTTTAATATTTGGTAAATCATATTTATCTTAACATAAATCTCATCGTTCAATGTGCTTCATAATTTACACTATTGCAAATTATAAAAAAAATTTAAATGAAAGGGCTGTCTTTTTTTTTCTGGAATATTACTCATCACTGATTTTTGTACACATGATATTTACATTTAAATTGAGGATAGACCTTTGGTCTCTGTTTGTAAAGGATACATATATTTAATATAATTGTCTTGCATATTGC
>JAPDSC010036709.1:30555-40587 GCA_026290005.1 Latrodectus geometricus
TTTTTTTTTTTTTTTTTTTTTTTTTTTTTTTTTTTTTTTTTTAAACTGTGAATGAAGACACTTCAAGTATTTGAAAGAATTTTATCACTCATCTACGAACTTCTGCAAATAAACTTTCACTATTTCTAAGACTCTTAACGCCTTTCTCAAATTTACTTATGAATGTTTAAGTCATTCATGTTTATCAGCCATGGGAGAGTGGGAATTCTTTGTCCTCGAAAAAAATTATGTTTTAGGAAGTAGTATATGCCCATTAACTTCATATTAATTTATAAATTTCAATATTTTGTTCATTTCTGCTATATGATATTGAAAAATAAGTACCTCAATAATAATTTAAATTTAGAGATAAATGGGTACTTACTTATTATGACGACTACCTTGGTGATAAAAAAATTTTGTGTCGAGACTAACACGATTTAAGCAATATTGACATAATATTGATTATTTCAAAGCCCTCTATAACATGTTAATGCCTAGGTTTCTTTAGGTAGTCGTCATATTACTTTTTTTTTCTGCCGATATATCTAGGTAGTCGTCAGAGTATCTAAGTAACAAAAATTTTTTTCGTCGCAAGCATTTAAGCTTAAGCTATTATCCTTAGAATACAGTAAGTGACATTTAAAAGTTACAAATGGAATTGATATAGAACATATATTTTCTATTAAAAAGTCAAATTTTACATATTTCACTTGGAAAAAAAGGCGAAGAATAGGTGCAGTTTGGACGAAATTTTTTCACAAAACAGAAAATTGTTTTTAAACAAAAAAATTGTAGCTGTTGAGCAAGTAACAAGCATGTTTTTGTATTACCCGGTAACATGTAACAGGGAAATTTTCCTTTTCTTACTAGAGAATTATATAGTTTAATAGCATTGGGCTTGGTTGAATATTTCATTAAAACAATGATTTGATGCATTGAAAAACCGCTTAAATAATGCAAATTGCTCTAGTGAATATAAATTAGTTGACAGTTTAGAAAAGTTGAATAGGAATTAAAACTTTTATATTAAATACGTTTCTAAGGAATATATTCGCAATTAAATAATTATTTTATTTTAAAATATTTATATATAGGTAAGACAATGGGTTGGCTATTTAGACAAACATATTTTACTTCATATATTTGTTACATTTACTTATAAAATAAAGCGAAACTTTCTTTTTAACTTAAAAAAAACTAAACTTTTTTGTTACAATAAATAAATAAACGAACGCATTAAAATATTTTGCTGTAATTTATTGAGATCGTGTAACATACAATGTATCCAAACTTCTCAAATTTCATTCGGTTGGTACGAATAAAAATATGAAACAGAACAGATTTCGATTCAACAATTAAATTATTTATTAACTCAAATGTTATAATTGAAAGCAGTAAAAATTAATTTTATTTTGAGATATATTTCTCTATTGATATTGAAATTATGAAGCAAACAATCAAGCATAGAATAGTAAGAAGAGTTGAAAAGTTACGAAGTTTCTTAGAATTTAATTTTAAAAAGCTGAAGGCTGTTAAAATATTGTACTCGCATTGACAAGACGAATAGATCTCTCCTCAAGATAAAGCGAATTTTTTGGTCTGTAAGATAAGACGATATAGCCGTGGGCTCAACACTCTTATCTTGCATGTTTGTTCCCGCAACTTGGGGGCAATGTAATTCCATTTGCATTTTATAATTCAATGTCAAATATTATTATTTACATAAAGTTCTGCTTTCATAAATTGCACATTGTTTTGAGAATTTTAAAAAATTGTGGAACTACTTCCATACAAAAGTTTTGTACATCCGCAAATTCAGCCAATCAAATTTCTTCTACCATGTTCCTCACTCCAGAGTTATCCAATGAGGAACGCAGTTATAAAAATAGCGCGCTTTACACATGCTTCTGATTGTAAACAAACAAGTTTGTTGACAATTAACGTTGAACTTAATATTTGAATTTTTACGATGACTTCAATTATGAATTGTTGCTTACATTGTGGGAAGGAAAATCTTGGAATTGTCTCTCCTTTTTCTGAAAAAAGTTGGAGCAAAGTAAAGGATTGCATTGACAAATGGATATTACTTGATTGTTATGAGCGTACAATTTCTGAGAACTTAATGCTTCTGGAAGAAGACGAATGTTTCAGTTTACCTACTGATAAAACTCTTGGATACCATAAAAAATGTTACCAACTGTTTACCGATAAAACCAGAATTTCTGCTGTTGAAAAACGATGTAAGAATTTATCAGAAGGCAATGAAAATATTGCTTTAGAAAACACACCTAACCGTGTAACACGAAGCAAAAGTAATCCTGTTTTTCAAAGTAGATCTCATATTTTGCCAGAAATATGTATAATATGCCAAGGAGAAAAATTTGTGAAAGAGAAATATTCCGGGAAAAGGAAAAGGGAAAAACTAAGTAAATGTGAAACAAATACAAATAATTTGTTGTCTGCAGCAATTGAAAAAAATGATGAAAACTTATTGCATCACTTAAGAAATCAGGATATTGTAGCTATCGAAGTTAGATACCATCGTTCTTGTTACAAACATTATACAAAGTTTTTAACTGTAAAACCATGTGAATCTGTAACTTCAGAAATTCTATATGAAAAGTCTTTTGAAATTTTTTGCAAGGAAATTATAGAAGATAAAATTATAAATCAGCATGTTATTTATGAAATGACTAAACTTACAGATTTATTTGTAAAAGTTGTTCTTAGGGAGGAAAAAGAAGATATAAAAGGATATAGAAATGATAGATTGAAATATAGAATACAAAAAATGTATCCACAAATTGAATTTGTGAAAAGATCAGCTAAATACCTGTCTGAACTTGTTGTTTGTTCTTCTACCTCAAATGTTATTGAATTAAAAAATCGTTCTTCTACTGACAGTGAAGACAATGAATTTTCTTTATTTGAAAATCATGCATTTTCATCAAACATTTTGTATGATTTGTTTTCAGCAGCAAGTGTTATGAAAAACATTATTAATGATGCACCGAGTATGTCGTGTGAATGGCCACCAAAAGGGAAAGACTTGACAGTTGAATCATCGTGTAATTGTGTTCCAATACAACTATTTAACTTCTTAGCTTGGTGCATTGGTGCTTCAAATGATGTTACTCTTGATTATTTTGTAGAAGTAACTCAAGATATGAAGCTGAAAATTTTGTCTATTGCTCAAGATATTCTGTATTTAGCATCCAATGGTAGGAGACAAACACCAAAACATTTAGCTTTAGCCATGACCATTCGTCATTTAACTGGTTCGGCCAAACTAGTGGGATTTCTAAATGGATTTGGCCATAGTATATCTCACAGTTGTGTTTTGGAATATGACACTGCTTTAGCATATCAACAGCAAAAAAGCAATACTCTTTTGCCAGACGGTTTCCAAAAAGGCATTTTTACTACTTTAGTGTGGGATAACAATGATTTTGGAGAGGAAACTTTAACAGGTTCAGGTACAACCCATAATACTAATGGTATTATTTTACAATGGGAGGATATGCCAAAGAATAGTGTTACATTGCCTGAAACTAACATATCCGACTTTCGAAAAAAGTTTAAGAAACGTACCTTAAACCCACCTGCACTAAAATTGGAATATTTTACTGGTAAAAAAAAGTATGGTCCATCTATGTATAAAACACTACCATTAATTACAGAAGAAGAAAATAGACCCCAGCAGAATCCTTCCCGGATTATTGATGACATTTTTTATTTGTCTAAAACCTTATCAAAGGATGTACTTCCAGGTTGGACAGGCTATAATGTTGCTATTTTTAATTCTGTCGAAATACCATGCAAAACCAAAATTGGTTATTTGCCAATCTTAGATGCAAATCCTACACAAATGTCAACTGTAAATACCATTTTGCATCGTAGTTTGCAAATAGCCGATGAACTAAATATTGGAAATTTAGTTTTAGTCATGGATCAAGCTATCTATTCCAAAGCACAACAAATTAGATGGCAGAATGAGCAATTCCAAAAAAGGTTAGTAATTCGCATGGGTGAATTTCATACAACAGTTGCATTCTTAGCTGTCATTGGGAAACGTTTTTGTGATCCTGGCCTGCAAGACTTACTAATTGAATCTGGCGCTGTGGCCCAAAATTCAATAAATCGAGTTTTAAATGGGCATCATTATAACAGAAGCATACGTGCCCATAAACTACTGTGTGAAGCTCTTCAAAGACTGCGCTTTAAAGTTTTTCTAGAAGACCATGCTAATTCTGTAAAAGCTAAAGAAGTTATTGAGAATTTCTGCTTGTCATTTCCAACAGTACCTGTAACGGAAATTATTGAAAATGAGCAAATCCAGAAACTTTTAAAAATGTATCATGAGTATGTCACAGTAAGAAATTCTTCTTGTTTAACGTTTGAGTTATGGAGTTCATATATTGAAATGATCGAGATACTATTATTATTTATTCGAGCAACTAGAGAAGGTAATTGGGAACTTCATTTATCTGCTATACATTCAATGCTACCATGGTTTTTTGCTTATGATCGAATTAATTATTCTCGTTATTTGTCCATATATTGGTGCGAGATGACAAATCTTAAAGACACTCATCCTGATATACATGCTGAATTTTAATGGGCAAATTTTCAGTTCAGCAACAAGATCATTATAATTTTTCCAAGACTGCATGTGATCAAGTTATTGAACAAACTTGCAACAGACATACAAAAACCAAAGGTGGATTAACAGGAATAACTGTTAATAAAGGTGCAGTACATCGATGGATAATTTCACATCATTTGAGGGCAGGCATTTCTGTTGCATGTGAAAATATGGCTGGGAAACGTATTACCAATCGTAATATAAAGGAATTAGATTCTTCTCGTGTAAAACAGGATGAGTTGCACGTTCTTGCTATCTGCGAGAGTATTTGTTCCATGAACAATCCAGTTAAAAATGACAATGACTGCAATTTCCTATGGAATATAGTTTCTGGTAATGTTGCTCCTGAAAATGTGACAATGGACATGAGGAAAGCTTTCGAAATTGGAAATAGAGTTTTCATAACATTTCTTAAAGATAGACTATGTGAAAATAGCAGTATTGATTTTTTTAATCCTATTAAGTGTTTGAAACTTAAAACATTTACCGATATAGGAAAAACTGTTCCATTAAAAACTGAAAATGAAAACAATGCTCTAAGGAAGAATCAATATTTGTTGAGGCGAATCTTAATGATTTCTAAAATACAAAATTTAAATTTGCAAGATTTAATGAAATATTCTCTAAATTCTGTTCCTATAGCACTGGCCAATCATGATGGAACCAAAATGAGAACCAATAAAGCAACTTTGATGCGTTACTTAGAGAAAGGTTCAGAAATTGATTTAAGAAGCTTAAATATAACTGCTTCTGAGTCAGCTGTAATTGTAGATGCCATGGCTTTAATTCAGCAGCTGCAGCATACTGCTAATTCATTTGGAGATTATGCATTGTATATACTAAAATCTCTCATCAAATTAGCTAAAACTTTCAAATCTAATCGTGTAGATTTTGTATCTGACCGGTATCCTGTCATCAGTATCAAATCACCCGAACATGCCCGTAGGTCATTATCTGGTATACAAATAGTTAAAATTGGCCATCATACTCAAAAACTTCCTAAACAAATGAAAAAAGTTTTAGCTTCTGGGGTCAATAAAGAAGAACTGGTTGAATTCCTTTTTCAGTTTTGGAAAAATCAAAATTCAAATTTATTTGAGGACATTATACTTTTTGTCACACATCGTGACAAATGTCATAAAATATTTAATGATGCTGGGACACTAGTTGTAGAAAGTGTTCCTGAATTAGAATGTGACCACGAGGAAGCTGATACTCGTTTATTTCTACATGCTGCTCGTGCTTCAGCCTCACTTAAAAATATCATTATTAAAAGTTCTGATACTGATGTGTTCATATTAGGCATTTCCTTGGCTCGAAACTTAAATTCTCAATTATTTTTTGCCTCAGGAACCACATCTGAATTGAATTTATTAAACATAAATTTAATTAGTGAAAATTTAGGAAGTAATATTTCTGATGCTTTGATAGCTTTACATGTATTTACCGGTTGTGATTCTGTAAGTTCATTTCGCGGAAAAAGTAAAATAAAAGCATTGAAAAATATGGTGAAATCAGAAGACTATACATTTGCTTTTCAAAATCTTGGTAAATCATGGAATCTAAAGACTGATATTATAGAAAAGTTGGAAGAATTTACATGTGAACTCTATGGGCAAGCTAACTGCAGTGACATTGATAAATGCAGATATAATTGGTTACGATTAGGGTATGTAACAGATAACAATCTACCACCAAATAAGGATTCACTAATAAAGCATGTTTTACGTGCAAACTATCAAACTGCTATATTTCGCAGAAGTCTTTTTGAAAAAATAGGCAAGCCATCTCCAATAGGCCATGGATGGAGTATACGAGACAATGTATTATACATTAATTGGATGTCGTTAGAAGCTGTTCCTGCCAGTATCGTAGAGCACATATCCTGTAAATGTAAAAAGACTGCTTGTGTTGTTGCATTATGTTCATGCTACCGTTCTAAAGTGAAATGTACTGAAATTTGTGCTTGTAATGGTTGTAAAAATTGTGAACTAGAAGCTGATATAGATTTTGAGGGTGATGAATCTTGATCAGAATTGTGTTTTACCACTGATAATTTTTTTCTTTTTATTCAAGAAATTATAAGAATTATTTCTGTAAGTACATAAAATTTCAGTATTTTAATCAATGCCTTTCAAATGCTGTATATTTATTTGTTTAATAGTTAATTACTTTTTGGAGTAAAAACACATATTGAAGTAATTTATAATTTAAAATAATGTGTTATTCATATAAATATAATTGTATTCAAAATTATCATTATTTTGAAAAATTGAATATTATATTGAAGTAAGCTTGTATAATTTTGGTATTAATATTGTGTCTGCATTTCAATACTGTATATATTTTCTTCTTCACTTAAAAATATTTATATAATTATCTAATTTTAATTAGTTTTTAAATTATTGATTATATTTATTATTGTACAGTGTCAATCATATTGATATGTAAATTAAGTAAAAGATATATATTTCTTGATTTGGATGATTAAATCCATGATATTCTATATTTTGCTGAACAGTATTAATTCAATCTTTTATTATTTTTGAGGTTAACATTGAAATGTTTTAGACTTTTTCTGTCATCTTCCTCATTACTATAAAGATTATTTGTATGAAATTGCCCTATTTTATTTCACCATGTAGCTATTAGAATAGAACACATTAACAATTAAGTTTATTATGCATTATTTATTCAAACTTCAATTCCAATGTAATTTATCAATTTACATTTTATAGAACCAAATACTATTGTGAATACTAGTTAAAGTAATGTAATAAATAAATTCTATTTTTCTCATAAATATTTAATTTAAAAGTATGCTTCTAAAAGTACAATTTATTTTTTAGATATCATTTTATCTACTTATGAATATTTGTTTACTTATTTATTGCAGTGTAAACTAGGAAAAAAATCAAACAGTGAGGAAATTAATTGCATTTATTTTTCTAAAATATTAAATAGCGTGTAATCAACATCTATGTATATGAAATGTAAAAACTGGTTTGTGTGTTTCTAGTTTTGTTTTTAGCTAAAATGTACATTTTATTTATCTACTACTTTCTATGTAAATATAAACATGATTCAATATTTATATTTTTATTATGATTTCTAGTGAAATAATATAGTCCTAATACTTATGATTATGGCAGAATTGATTAGTATCGTATTACATATTGTGTTATCGTGTGTATTCTTTTTTCACCGAGAAGTAAACAAACAAGAGTGAAATACTCGCATGTGATTGGCTGAATGAATATGTAACAATGCACGTGTGTTCAAAGGCACAATGAAAAAAGTGCATTGAATTTTTGTTATTTATAAAAAAAGGAGCAACTATTCTTTCCAGAACTTTTTGTATTTATGTTTTTTATATGAAAATAGAGTTTGATTTTATGTTTTTAAATTGCCCCCAAAGAAGTGGTACAAAACTCTATTTTTAAGCTCCTTACTGATTTCAGCCCACGGTCTAATAAGATTAATGCTTTCACTTTGAGATAAGACGAATATTCAAAATCTCTTTAATCACTGTTAAATCTAAATGTATATGATTGCTTAAAAATAAGCGATACTCATTTAAAATAAGTAATAAGTTTAGGTTTTAGTAGGTAAAATAAAAATGCAACCCACGTAAACAATTGAATTGTTACGATAAATAGATGGGGAATTTAAACATTTTGGTTTCATTTTTAACAGTTTGAGTGCGACGAAACTTGTTTTGTTAATTAAATTACTACGCATTTCATTCCGCACTTTTAGCATATGTATAAGAAAACTCTTCAGCACTGAAACAGTTAAGTACTTAGTGCTTTGTATATAACTAGCTCTAATATTTAAATCAATGTAACTTGCATTGATTTGAATATTGGCTTCAAATATTTTAAATAAGGAATTGTAATTTATAAATTACTCATCATTATACAAAATGAAGTTTTGATGCAAAATGCATGTTTTGATTGATATGAAGAAATACATATTCCAAAATATTAAATTTACAAAGCATTTTCTATGTACTAATATATAAATTAGTTCAGTTGTATTTTGTATTGAATGTAGTAGTATAAGATAATGATTGCAACTACATATGTAACTTTATTCTTTTTGAAATGTAAATTCCGTAAACTTGCTCCCAATATTAAATTTAAGTTCTTAATTCATAACGAAAAGTCAAAAATTTAGATTACATTGAAGTAAAAATTTATTAATTAAATAAACATATGAAGTATTCGTTCAATATAATTTTGTTTTTCAATTTTAAAATATTATATTTTATACAGAAAAAAAATATGGTAAATTCGTCTAATAAGTAAATCACGTATAAAAATAATGAGAAATATTAACAGCCCTTTAGAACAATGAACTGTACTCAGTATCACATCGCATTAATTAACGTATATCAAATGTAGCAGTAAACAATTTTAATTTGATGACTTTTCCATTCAGAATAATAATACATTTGTAAGAGATACAGAAAAATTTAACTAAAGTTGTGGTATAAAAAATTAATTTACTAGAATCCTAAATATATTTTATATAATTGTATAATTTTCTATTTACCTATTTTATCCTCAGATTGTTGACTCAAATAAATAATTGCTTTTATTTCGCTCTTTTTGGATGATTGTGAGAGAGAACTTTCAACATTTTGTTTAGCGAGTGAAAGGTATTTCTCAAACTACGTTTGTTTTGTTCTTCCTAAATCAATTCCAAATTTTCGAATACTTTTCGATTGTATTATACTGGTAACCAAAAAGTAAGGAAAAAACCACAAAAGTGGCAATAACTTTCCCAAAAAATAAAACAATTTAAATGAAAAAAAAATTGGTAAGTAAAAGGAACTGAACAACATGACATTATCGAAAGCAATGGCTCTGCTGTCAGAATACATCATTTGCGAGAAGCATATCAATGGATGTCTCAGAGCAAGGCAAGAACAGTCGCTGCGTTTCTGGGATTAGAAATCTGGTACAGCGAAATTTTAACAATGGCCTCCAGGCACATCAGTTGATCAAATAATTCCAATAGCGAGCGTTTGAGAGACTATGAGCAAGACAAAATCAAATAGAAAATGCTAGATGGCTGAATGTGAGTCCATCTGTGATTCATAAACTTTGGCAACGACTTGTAACTAAGGATACGACATCCAGGAGATTCAGCCAAGGACGCACATACGCTACCACGACTGCTGATGACCGATATTTGTCATTATGGACTAGGAACCGCAAATCCTGCTAAACTTAGATACTCCCTCGTTGCAAGCCCCGGAAGATTGGTAATTAGTTCAACCGTGCCTCGAAGGCTTCTCGAACGTGATCTTCATAAGAGGCGATCAATCATTAGAGTTCCGCTCACGTCACACCATGGGTGGGAACGTTTGCGATGGGAACATAAACATGTCCACTTTA
>JAPDSC010036710.1:0-37296 GCA_026290005.1 Latrodectus geometricus
TTTGGTCAGTTGTTTGAATTCTTTCTTTTCATAGTTCTGCTACCAAGAAAATCGTAGAAGACTATATACCCGGGGCGTTATACCAGGCTGATAAAAATCAGAAAAGATATAGATATTATGATAAAAAAATTCCTAACCACCAAACACAATAAGGAATTTTACCACAATACAGATGAAAATCTTTACTGAGATGGGAAAGATATGCACTGGCAATCATAAGCGGAATATGAGGCTCTAATTTATTAACTGGAGTACTGATCCTACTATGTTATGACCTTTAAGTTATGGAATAAATTAAGAAAATTATTCTATTTTAAAAAGATTGTATTCAGGATTGAAAAGACTCAAAACTTTTTAACGCCATGATTTTCCCAATCCAAATAATAAAATCACAAATTGTGAATTACTTAATCCAAACATTAAAAGTAGACTTTAAGATGAATAATATTTTTCCAAGGGCACTGATATCCTACTTGAAACTGGTAAATAGACTGACTCAACAGTTGAAATTTTTAGAATGGTGCGTTTTGCAGAAATCTGCAGAGACTAATCTATTAGATGGATTTCAAAGTTTGATGTGGAAAATGCAGAAGATATAAAAAAGACAAATTACGAATGCTATATAGGTTTGGACTAGGTGAACTTAAAAATTCTCTGGGACCAAAACTGTAAGGATAATAATTCTGAAAAGATAGAGATATTTCCAAAAGCCCAATCCTGTAAAATAAATAAATCCTCTCTTACTTCTAGTTATTACAGTGATTTACTTAATTTTGAAAAATTGGAATAAGATATTGATTCTGATATAACCAGAAACCTAGTCCTCCAATTTCTATGGTCACTCGAGAAATGATGCTCCTTCTTAGCTTCAGTGGATGCCATAATGGTGAACATCAAATTAAAGCAAATCAACCTTAACTTAATCAGCTTCAACAGCAAAAAAATGACTAGAAAATGTCATATTAAACAATAAGGACTCTGTTTTGGTTCTACGTGTTCATAATTTTAACACCCTTTATGATAAATTTTGCCTAAAACCAAGAGGTGGCTTTGCTATCAGCAACAAACTTAATGACCTTAATTTGGTTGGCTATCTAAATGGCTATAATGTGGCAATAAAATTATTTGGTATATTGCAAAGAAAAAATGACTTCATCGTTACGTATTCACATATTTATTTTGTTAATAAAGATACATTCGATACGCAGTTGTTAATTTTTTAGATCACAGCAGTTTTGGTAAAAAAATCTCATTATAGTATGTGATGCTAATGCTAACCACATCATATGAAAAATTAGTAACTGCAGCAAACATGGGGATTATATTATAAGGAAATGCATTTTGAATAATAATCTTATCATTTACAAAGTTAATGCATAAACTATTACTACTGTTAATAGAAGAGAAGTTACTGACCTTATTAATGTGGAAGTTAGAGTAAGTGTGTTTAATTTATTGGTGATTGGGACTTATGAAGATTGAAAGGGACTTGTAAAATAAGCTTATTTGACATTTAATTTATTAGTGTTTCTGTTACAGAGATGGTTATTAACTAGAGATGTTTATTAACAGCTCAAAATACACCAATTGCGGTTTATAAGAAGACTTAGAGATTCTGATCAGAAAAGGTAAATTTGCTTAGTTATCCTGTGTAGCTAATTTGGAGATCCCTTTAATCAGTTGCAGCTTGAATTAACCAATCAAAATTATAGGGTCAGTGATGTTGTCTTGCTAAGAGTTGTCCCTTGGTGATCTAAAGAGTTAAATAAATTGAAGAGATGCAGAAAGTTTCTTTGATAAAACAAAGAAAATTTTAAGTAGCGACCTAATTTTGGCAGCTTATTATAAAGGGATATAAGTATTTTTTACAATAAGTCAAGGAAAAATTACTATACTAACATTAAAACTCTATGTGTCACTGCGAAACTTGCTAAAATAATTATAAAGATAGGAATTGCTGTTTAAGCCCTCTTATATAGCCAAACTGCAAATTTTCAGATATCTGGGAGGGAGACCTTAGCTGAAATATTCAGAGTTCAGTTAGCTTCTTCCAAAGAAATAATTGAAATTGCCACCATTGCATCTCCTACAACCAATTGTGGTAGAACTAAATGGGATAATGCTTAAAAATTCCTATCTCTTATGATTAAACAACATCAAACAGGATACCTTAAAACGTTTAAGTTACCTCGAGCGGATAGAATTATACCTGTTTTTACTATTGAAAAAGACAAGTATGTTATCCCGATTCTTTGAAAAATTTCCAGAATTTATTAAGCTTTTGGTGACTTATCTTTTGAAAATTTTACAAAGAATTTGTACTTATTGATACCGAAAATTTTACGAAGAATTGTACTCATGGCTTCGACTGATACAAGAGTTAAATATCTACTATAAGAAAAGATAATTATATTTCAAAACTTGAAACCAGGTATTTGACAGTTAAAACTTTTAAGCCATTCTTTGATAATGAGGATGCTTTTGCTACAGTAGCAATTAAATCATTCTGTTATCTCTGGTTTAAAAGAGAATAATTGGCTTTATTGAAAGCTTGCTTATTACTTGTTTGCATACTTGTGAATACATGATGATCCATGCCAAATCTAAAGGTCCACCTGGTGGATTCCTTCATTAATCTTATAGTACTGTGTAGTAGATTCCGTTCTGGTGGTTTCAAACATGTTTGTCATAACAAACATTGTCAGTGTAAATGGTCTAGTTATTATCATCAGAGTAAATTTAGTGAAACAATCACTAGTATTATATTTAATGCCTTCAAAATAATCCAGACTTTGTGTATTAATAAAAATCTCTCTGTGAGTCTTCAAAAATTATATTTGCGTTGACGTTCAGCTGGACTTACACAAAAATGAAAGCAAAGGATAACATAAACTGTCAGAGTAATATGACAGTGGTTAAAATAGTGAATTTAGTGTATAATTACTTCAAAAAATTGTTATGTTTGTTATTTAAAAAAATAAATTACTGTAAATATCATTATAATTTCAAAACAAAATGCAGCAACTTTTATGAGAGAAGTATTACTTTGTATTCAATCTTTTTAAAATTGCATCTGTATATGAAATTAAATATGCCATTTGTAATGAATCAAAATAAATATAATAATTAAAGTAAAAAAAGTTATCATTATTTCGATTATTTTAACATACGTAAAAAGTAATCAATCAAAGTAATATATCATCTGTTCTGCATAGAAATACATTGTGTTATATTATTTTTGTTCTCAAAATTTCAAAATATCCTAAAAGTTATTTTTGAAGTCGTAATTGGATAAAAACTATAAAATGAATAAATAACAATCATTTTATCTGATGTTCCCTGTCAACATTCCTATGGATTAAATATTACCAAAAGTCTTGTAAAAATTCATGATTTATTAATATTCTTAATAGATAAAATAAAATGATACTATTTTGGTTACTCAAAATGTGTATTCAATTTTTCTATTTTGTGGTTTTTTTCCTCATTTTTTGCAGTAACTTAGGTAAAATTTTTATGTTACCTTTAATATGAAATGTTTTCACGATAAGCTAATTATTGTTTTCATATTAAGTTTTATAAAAATGTTTCCAATTTTTATATAGATTAATAAAAATATTTTTGAAACATATTTTTACATAGTACAATGCATATATTTTAATAAATTGAGTTTTTTCACAAAATTTTAATTATATGCTTTTTAATTATTTTGTATTTTCAGTCAGAAAAAGATCATTATTTTCAAAACAAACCTAAATCAACTTGTTTCCCGTATTAAAAGCCATAGATTTTCATGTTAAAATAAAATGTCTAAAAAAGTAAATTTTATATGCTTCTTTTCATGTTTGTTTTGAATCTTTAATTGATAATCTATGACTGAATATTAATTGTAATAGCATCGGAAAAGTTTTTTAAAGGTTTACTTACATCAGTTTTCCCTTAATTTAAAAGCTAAAAAACTAAACGTTTCCTTCACAAAATTTTAATATAATTTAGCACCGCATTGAATAGAACTCTAATTAATAGTTTGAATTTAAATAATAATGAAATGTAAGATAACACTAAGGAAATATTGCTTAAAATGATTATTGATGATATTAAATGTTAAAATTAATTGTTTTCAACATCTCCATAGATAAATAATCAATGAAATAAAGTTGAATTATGAAAATGTTTCATTTATAATATGATATATAAAATCAAAATATTTATTTGTAACATTCCTCGTCAAATTGAGGATAAAAATTAATATTTTTATTAAACTGATATTTTTTCATTAACTTGATAAATATAGCTGGAAAAAGAATAATCATTAATTTTTACTTTATGTTAATCATTGAACATAATTCTTATTAGCTTAGACAAATTCAACTTCTGATAGAATTGTAAATAGTATTTAAAATACCTCAAAAATATTAATATATAAATATTAAATCATTCTGTAAAATTGCTTAAAAATATTCAATAAAAAATTGTCGGTACTCATTTCATCATTATACTGAAAATTAAAAACGAAATCAGTAATAATGATCCCTTATGAAGGTAATCAAAATGTTAAAAAAAATAGTTTTTATTAATTAAACTGCCAAATGAAAATATTAGTGCACCTGATTTTTAAGTGCTATCACTCATTGAATGGTATAAAATTCAAATAATGTAATATGAATTCCTGTTTTTCATGCTTTTCAGTAGCATTTTAATTGATCTCTTAATTACTAAAAACAACATGCGAATTAAAACAAATTTTACTTTTGAACAATTAATTATTTTGAACGCAATCCTCCACAAAAAACGTTATCAAATCATGAGTCATTTTTTTCATTAAATTAATCGAACGATAAAAAGCAATTTCTCAAAACTCGTAATCTTGTTTGACAGTCTAAAATAATTGTACATTTTCTTGGATGTCAGCAAAGTATTTGATTTAATCTTATTACAAAAAAAGAAAATTCGATACAGAAGTTAAAGAACAATCTGATATTTTACTGTTTAAAAGAAATAGTTCGTTAATTTTTTTGAAAAAAATATAAAAAAGTCACGTATTTAAGGGGATGAGTTTTGTTGAAAGTTAGAAAAGTAAAGTAATTTATTCCAAAGTTAGAAAGACAATGAACAATAAAGGGAAAAATTCATTTATTAGAAACTTTGGAAAAATGAAGTAACAGCAGAAATAATAAAAACTGCTCTTTTTAATAAACCCTATTAAGCATGTCGATGGATTCAGAAAAAGTGGTATTTCTTAAAATATGCTCCTCGGAAAAAAGTAGAGGGTTGTCATGAGATATTGATTTTGTACTTCAAAAGAATCCTATAAATAACTTATGTGTAAAATACATCATTTTTTAGAATTAAAAAAGAGTTCATTTTCTTTCAAAGAATGCTATATAGAAATTTCAGTGAAAATAATAACGGTATATAAAAGTAGATTTCTTTATTATAAACTGTGTTATTATTGCACTTTGGAATTAATATTGAGTTTTTGTGCATTGGTTTTAAGATTTATGTATTATTATCTTATAATTAAATAAATTAAAATATGTTTCAATTATCTATTGCATTAAAACAGTCAAACACAAAAATAATTAAAGAGTTGTATTTAAATCAGAAGCAAAAATTTGAAAAATAATAAATTGAAAAGGAATATGAATACAATTATTGCGATATTTTCAAGGTTTTCTGTTATCAAACAAATATCTTAAACTTATAGTGCAGAAAAACTTCAGCACATAAAAGGTGGTTAAATCCTGAAAGGGATTTCTTAAATTAGTAATCTAAATATTCAAGCTACATTAATAGTTGACAAAAAATTATAATATTTAAATGCTAAAATGTAAAACAATATTTGAGGAAGCAGGTGTATTAAATCTTACACACAAAAACGAAATTGTGTGTTTTTAGGCAGTAATGTAAAGAAAATAATGTTCTTGTAAGTGTGGGTTTCATATGAAAGTCCTTATAAAAATATAACATCTTTAAAAGAGAATATCAGAGCTAGAAAGCTTTTCTGTTGTATAGCATAGCTGAGATCAAATATAACATTTGTTGGAATGATTCAAGTACAGAATGCAAAAGAAATTTTCCATAAATACATCACCTCAGTATATTGTTGTTTTATTCATTTCAGTAGTTACATTCAATATTTCGAAGAATGCACTTGATAGTACCAGGATACTCAATCGACAGTTTTAATAAATCCAGGAAAGTTTCTTGTTGTCAGAGATGAACAAATAGCAACATTTTGTTCAAAATTGAAGACTTTTGAAAAGATACGTGACATTAAATAAGATTTGCCCAATCAATTATATATATATATTTTATTTATAATAGATAATGGAAAATTTAAATTTAAGAATTCTTGGGATTCTGTTAATAATGCAATGTAAATAATGTTGCAATATAAAACATTTTTCAAACTATTTTTTATTTTTTAACTGAATAATTAAATAAAAAAAAATCAAATTTTCCTTCTTTTCAATATTATTCTATTCCATAATTGATAAGAATAAAGAAACAGAAAAAAAATAGGAAATATATATTTTGCTTTTTCCTCGTGTTCTATTCACCAGAAAAGAAAGGATTGAGAAAAAATAAAGAATGACATTTGTTCAGGTATTTGCCTTAAAACTGAAACTCAAACATAATATGTCTTATACATAATATAAAAATTAATATATAATAATATAATATATAATATAAAAATTTATTTAGTGGTCAAATTTTTGCTCATTAAAATTTTTAAATTTTCATAGTATTGATTAAGAGGAGACATAAAAATCTATAAGGGTTTTATAAGTGTCCTAAATTTAAATAGATTCTGTTTACGTAAAATGCACAAGCACATAAAGAAATTTGAAAATGTTTCTAACTAACATAGTTTTAATGTACCAACAATAAGTATATCACCAATAAATTTATATTAAATTTATTATTTTAATTCTTAATATCTTTTTTATCATATTACTTAAAAAAATGCTGACCAATCAATTTTGAAAATTAAAAATATTTTAACTGTTGTAGAAAAGCAATATCAAAATTTAAATTTCTAAGCATTAAAAAGAATTGAAAATAATTAATAATTAAACATTTCTATAAGTACGTAATATATCCAATGATTTACCTATTTTGAATAAAGAAATAGTACACATACACGCATAATTAACTATACGTTTTGTAGTACATGATACTTATGCAAATGTTGGAAATCCCCTATGAGTTTACATTTTTAAAAATACACTTATTCATTGCATAAAGTAATTAGGATTTTAAAATTGTTATCTGTAAAATAGTGAATGTTTTTTGTTGAAAATTATGCCCATTTTATTCGATAATTTAATTTTAACAATTGTCAATATGAACTAAATGAATTTCATTAAAATTCAAATACTTATTTCAGAAGAAATATACTCTGTATTGTAGTTTTAAATTTAAGAGACCCATAATTATATTGTTATTGCTTTTTGTAATGTATTTAAAATTTTGTATAATAGTTGTATTTTTAACAGATGGATAACTGTAAAGCAATTTCGGTTATTTTTAAAAATTAGAATGACGAAATTTTTGAAATTTTATGCATAATACGAATGTGATATATAATACTGAAACTAATATATTTCAAATATATTTGCAACAAATAAAAATTTACTAGACCTAATTATTAAAATCTAAGGAAATTCAGTCAATAGAAATCTAACTTTTATCATAGTAGATATGTAATATTACATAAGAATAATTTCAAAATTCCTTACTATAATTTCTTCCAATCAGAGCAATTGATTTATGAAGATGGAATTAGATTAGAACTTAATTTTTTAAATATTATAAGACGTTAAATGGTTAGTTTGAGTCCTGTAACACTGGGGTAATATTTTATTTATGATCATTCATTTGATCAAAAACCTACATATTAAATTGATTTTTGATTTTAATAAAAAATTCATCCTCAAAACGAGTATTCAAAGGAAACTCAAGAAAAATAAATTAAGAGCAGCGGATTCGATTAAACCCCAATAAGTTAAAGAAAGTTCCTTGAATCACACAATAATGATGAAGTTCTATATAAAAATTAAGTTATACAATTAATTAATATTCAATAAGTCAATTCATAATTCCATAAAGCAATATATTGGCAAATTATAATTCTATACAGAATAAGCAAGAAACATATATGATGATGCTCATTCCAGAGTATAGTGGAGCTTTATCGAGTCCATGAATTTGTTAACCCTAAAACATCCGAAACCAGCAAAAGGTTACCATAAAGATCCTGACTCAATAAACTTAGAGACGATAAAATCTGGACAGAGAACTTGTCCAAAAGATGAAACGCAAGTATAATAATGAATTACAAAACAAAAATATAAACATATAAAAAGGGTAAAGTATAAGTCTTTTAAAAACAGAATTAAAGTTAAGAGGGAAAATAATGTCTTAGTTATAATTTAATAAATTTCTTCTCCTTAGTAGCAGTTTCAAAGTTTTGAAAAATCATTACATGTAAAAAAGGGAATTACATACTTGTAAGTTAGATAGAGATGAGACAAACTAAATCACATATTTAAGAAATACTTGAAATACTCACCTTTTTCTACAGATGCATATTCTCAAATAGAAAAAAAAATATTTTATCAGAAAGTATAATTAATCTTTTGAATGCTTCTATTCCCAAAATATAATAAATTTATATTTGGAAATACCTGATATAACAAATGAATTCACAGCATTTATTATTTCTTATGTTAATAGAGAAAATTACAGTAGTGATTAAATTGATGAAATGATTAAAAAAATGAAATGATTAAAAATTTCTCAATAAATTAAAAAAACTTATTAAGAATTAAATCAAATTTCATTCAGTAAGGCAAAAGTAGTTTTGAATAGTTAAGTTTTCCTTAACATATAACTACCACTGATTTGTAATATAAAAATGCGAATTAAAAACAAATTTAAAATAATGAAATATTTAAAAACATTTGGGAATTTTAAATTATTTTGAAAGTTTATATTTTTTTAAAAGATTTAAGAAAGCTTCTCTTATCATTTATATTCAATATTTTTTTAAAAATTAATATTTTATTTGATTTCTTAAAAAAGTTACAGATACTCATAGTTGTTTCAAATTAAACATGAAAATCTTTTGAACAGTTATAACAAATGCTACTGTAATTTTGATCCGATAATGAATATATTCTGAAAGTACATATGCAATGATTTACCCAACTTAAAATGAAAAAATTTCTTACCAAAATGACAGATTTTAAGACTAGGAAACATTGAACTTAAAACAACTAAAAATTCGTGTTTCTTCAGATAAGAGAAAATTTCTTGAAGCAAAAGGTATTTCAATTCAACAGAGTAACTTCAAATATTTTGCTCCAATAAACTTGAGAAGGGAACATTCGTATTGCATTCACTCCGCATATTTTCATACTCAACACTACTTTTACATATACCACTAAAGAATGTGATAGATATCAAAACTAAATTTCATGATGCAAAAAATTCCATAACATGTGAAATGTGTTGTTATGCAAAAAATATTAAAGAAGAACTTATGTTTTGTATTTTAAGATTCATTATTAAATATTTTTATGGATAACTGCTTAGAATGGAATAATATTTTTTTTAAAAAAAAATATGTGCCATTTATGGTAAGTATTTAGGAATAGGAACAGAAAACTTTGATTATGAGTGTGGAGAAGTTATTTTATGTTTAAATTATTACGCATGAGAAAATATGCTGCAATTTATTTTATTCTTCTTGAGTAAACTTGTAATCATAATTTTTAATTATTAAACACAAATATTCTATATAATCATATATCAATAATAAGTTTTAGCAACATTTTTTAAAAAAAATTATTGTTATAATTATCAAAAGCTTTTCATGTTTTATTTCATTATAAAATAAATAGATAATTTGATCATGAATCTCTTTTCATCATATTATTACTGAAATGACTTTCAATTTTTTTCGAAATTAAATTCAGTATAAAACAATATTTTTTTTATGAAAGACTCGTTGTTGTTGTATTTAGCATCAATCTTGGAAAAATATGTGAATGTTTTCCAGTTAGAGATTCTCAGAATCTCCCCATTCTACTACAAAAATCATTTCCATTTCTAAATTCTTCAGTTAGAAAATGAATTTTAGTTTGATAACAATTTTTTTAGAGAATCTCAATTATATTTCCATCTACACAGTCTCAGTTGGTGATAAAAAATATTAAGTATTTTAGAATGATTGATGGCCATCATTAAAACGAGCGACCTATATTTTTATCAAAGTACAGAAGAGCGGAGTTTTATTTTTTATTGAAAAATATTGTGACTTCGATTAATTTTAAACAGAATGAATTTCATCTCTAACAATTCTTATGAAAATGAGATAAATGAATATTATTCCCATAAAAGTTATTTTTACATAAAGATTTTCATTTATATTTAATTATATTAACATTTAAGTTAATGCAAATTTTCAGTAAACTGTAAGTTTTATTATGAAAACATATAATTGCCATCTCTAAAATGTCTAATGTAACAATCATGAGTAAACTGTTTTATTCATGTGTCTTTTTTCCTGATGGCTTAACTTATAAAATTCTTCATAATTATTTTAAAAATAATTTTAGTGTACTCATTAAGTTAAAATCAAGCCATATTTTAGCTTAACTTTGTATTGAATAAAATCTTAAATCTTTCTTTTTAATCTTAATTGATTAAGTTTGAAAATTTCAGGCTGTATTCGCCTTAGAGGGTGCATATAGAAAGTTTTTTTAAAATCTAAACAAATTAAACAATTTAATCTTTAAGGCTTGTTATTTACTTTATTTTAAACATTGACTAGAATCATTTTGAATTAATCATTTAATTCTTAATTTATTTTTCGGAAAATTATTTTAAACTTTTCTTTTAACTAAATTGTCCTTCTCTACTGCTTTTATCTTGCATTGTTTATTTAAAATTTATAAAAAAAAATATTCAAATTGGAATTTTTAACATTTAATTTTAATGATTTAATTATTTTATTTTAAAATTAATCAAAAGACACAAATTCAATTTATTTAGATAATCATTTATTTTGCACTTAAATTTTATTGCACAGATATTTTAAGAACTTTCATTTAAATGTGAAAAAATAATGTTTCATTAGTTTTATAATGCTAACGTAGAGTTAAACAAATTAAACAATTAGGAGTACAATCCTCATTGCTTGTTTCTTCAGAAAATATTATTTTAAAGTGTTAATCAGAAACAGTTTGGGTCAATTGGTTTGACTTGTTAATACAAGAAAAATACGATCATTACTTAATAAAATTTATAAATTCAAAATAAATTAAATATATTAATTAGAAAATAATAAAAATATAAATTAATAAAAATAATTATGACCCAAACTTGAAATTTTAAATTCCCATAAAATTATAACCTCCTAAATATTTCTGAAAATGTCGAATTTCTTAATTTATATCTTTATTGTAATTCATAAATATTTGCATACTAATTTTAAATATACTTTAGGTTGCAAAGTAATACATTTAATCCTCAACGTATAAATTAACATTCAAAAATTTAAAAATAAGTTAATAGTTTCTGATTTTTTGAGGATAACATTTTTTAAATTAAAATAAAAATGAAAAATTTAAACTTTGTAAAGCAATATGTATTTATTTAGAAGCAAATTTTCAGTACATTATTTATAAAAATACTTGTGAATACTTATTTCCATGTTCCCCAAAATAAATAATTGATTATTGTAATAGCATTATCTCTGATATGGTTTAATTTTATTTTACGTATAGCAAATATTTCACGACATTACTTTATTTCCAGAAAGCCTAACTTTAACAATGCCAATGTAATTCAATACTTTTCACAGATATATTTTATTTCGAGCTTGCTTTTATCAACCAGTATTTAAATAATTGCATTTCTATATTGCTATTCAATACAGAATATTTCTATTATATACATTTCACCCAGAAAAACCTTTATACTTTCCCAGAATCGGAAAAGATTCCATCTCTTTTATATTATTATCACTACATTTTATAAGTAATACAAATATTGCGCTTCGTTTACTTATTTTTGTGCACAGAATTGTAATGAATGTGTAAAATAAAATTTCTAAATTTAAATTACTTATATATTTATGAAATTCTTATTTGAATAGAGAATATATTTTCAATAGGAAAATGAAATACGTTTTAACAGCGAATAGTATGTTCCTTTCATATTAGTCAGTAAATTAAAGGTTTCGTAAGATTATATATATAAAGAACCTGTTATTTTAATATTTTTCAAAATATATTCCCTATAATAATAATTAATAGTAGATTTAATTTGGAAAAAGTAACATCTAATTTTCTTGTCAGAATTGAATTCAATCTCTGAATAAATAATAATTTTTTACCACAAATGTCTCATTGAAATATTACAAGTATTTCATTGTTAGCTGTTTTATTGTTATTTTTTATTGTTAGATATTTTAAGATTTAATATATTCTTTAGTTGTGAAAAGCATGCGTCATACTTCTATCTAATCAGATGACGAACAGTCTGTACATAAATAGTTGTACAATTTATAAAATTATAAAAAATTGGTTTGCTTGAATAAATCTTATAAGAATAATGTTTTATTTTAAGTTTGCTTGCAATAACGGTAAAAAGAAAAATCCTGAAAATCTTTAAATTTAAACAGAGAAAACAAGAATAGAATCTCTTGGAATCATCAATTGCTAGAACAAATACACAAGTATCAGCTTACATTCCCTATTTCAAACAGATATTGCTTAAGAGATAGTGAAGTTGCAATTTCTTTGAATATTTTATTTAGCAATTATTTTTTATAATATTAATAATTTAAACCAAATCAGACATAGATATATAATATTTCCGACGGTCAAATGTTTAATCAATTAAATAATTTGACTTCAATTAAATGTTTATCACAGATTTAATAAATAAAATAAAAATAAAAACTTAAAAGAAGAAAAAAAATATTGCAATTTATCTTTCAAACATTCGAATCAGTTAATCGATCAGCTCTGTAGAATGTGTTTCTTTCACGAAAAAAGAAGCAGAAAATGAGAGGAGATCAGAAGAAAAACGCAAGTAAGTGAATAAGTGAAAATTCTTCCTTGATGTTACAGAGTTGTTGCCTTTATTTAAGTACAGAGTGGTTTCGTCTTATTGACAATTTCGGAAAGAGTTTTGTTAAAGTAAAGGATGATATTAAAAACTATACATTTTTGGATTTTTGACGTCATTCTTTGAAATAAAATTCAAGAACTTTTGATAACGACATCCATGATTACAAGGAGATATTTTTAACTTTGAAAAACTAAATTTAAAACGAAAATCTCTTTTAGTTATTTATAAACATTTTCCTATTTGAAATTAATAGGCAGTTGCGAAAATAATTTTACGCATTGCTATAAAGATGCAAGGTCAGAGACAATATTAAATTAGTATTCTTATCCTTATATTAAATGTTAAACTTGCATTTTTTTTTTATTTCTTACATATTTACTAACGATATATTTGTTACTAACGAAGATATTTCCTACCGAATTAATAAATTAATTAATTATGCAAATAATGAAATTTCAGTTAATTTCAGTATAATCTCAATATATCCTAATGACAATCTCAATCTTTCTAATTAAAGATGTTTTGTATTTGCATTCTACATGTAATTTTATTAGAGTGTGTATAGTAGTTTTCCCTTCTTCGTTCCTTATGATTTGTGATTACGAAATATTAACGTACTCTTTTGGAAATCCTTTCAGAAGACAATAAGGTGACTTATTTCAAAAATACATTGACTGTCCGTAATTTTGGGTAAATAATGTAGTCGGATAGGGGAAGATGAAGCAACCCGATGGAAAGTCATCTTAATTTAGAAGCAGGGACCAAGCAGGAAATCATTAATTACTTAATATATTATTACTCTTAGAGAGTATTGTAACCACAACCTGTTTAATATGCACAACCTACCATTAGTAAACACAACTGACATTCGGATCAGATGGGATTCGAACTCATTACCCTACCATATAAGGAAAAATGCACCAACTAAGAAAGCTACCGAGGTATAGTATATAAGAACTATTCAATGTAAAAGAACAAATTTTCCAAATTTTTTTATAACTGTTTAAAAGTAACCATTATTTCTTTATTGTAATACGCTATAAAAAACAGGTTTATATTTACTAGAGCTACAAATATTATTCCCTACATGATATATATTGTTTTAAGTTTCCTTACTTAAAGCAAATAAATATTATCAATTAATGTCTATTAAATCATTTCAATGTTGTTGATGTCAAAATGTATGCAAAAATTTGAAGTATTACGTTACTCCTTAATATGGTAAAAATGTTAATATAGCCTTTTAAGTATTAGAAATTTTTATTATCAGTAGATTTTTCCTTTCATATTGAAGAATATGTAATTCATCTGAAAATGTAAAATGTAGTTTGAAATTTTGTCTTTTAGAAACATTGTGAACAATACAAAATATCATTAAATACATTTCATCATAGATAATTGAAATTATTTTTAAACAGCAGTAATTAGGGTGATATTTATAAATCAATTAAAGAAAACATGAGCAACGTTATCAAATATGTTCTATTGTTTATATTTTGTAGAGTTCTAACATCTAAATATTAAGGATTAATTAACATGTTAGGTTAACTGCTCTTTAGCACATATATTAAGTATAATGTACCTACTTGAATTAGGTAAAAATATAACAATTTTAGCGTAAAACTTTGTAGAATATTTTAATTTTGTTATAGTTTTATTTATGAAATATGTGTGGTTGTAAAGTTAGAAAAAATGTTAAGAATCATAATATAAAAATTAAAGCCTGGTTTTCAGAGACTTACTTCAAGTATATAAATGTAAAATTTAGTTTTTCACTTTCAAAGATTGAGTTTTTAATTATTTTAATGTGCAATGCACAAATCTATCTCAAAAATTTCCCTTAATAAAAATGTTTTAATGTTTGAATGATTAATCTATTAAATCTATTTTAGTGTAGCAATTACTTTTTACAAAGTAACTACTGTAAATATATTCATAATATGTCGTAACTTTTATGTGTGGTAAAACTTATACATTCAATTAATTTATTTTTTGAATATTTACAAATATTAAATTTTTTCGTATAGAAGTATTAGAGAAAGGATTAGAGTATTATTTAGTTTTTGTTCAGTTCATTTTTTTCTTTTTAGTTTTTGATTATTATAATCCTTAGAGGGAATAATAATTTTATCAAATAATGTATTTATTTTCTAATATTTATATTTCATTTGTTTTGCATGAAACTTTTATCCGTTAGTTAAAGAATTTGTAAAATTAGAAAACCTATATAAGGGAGTTAGAAACTGAATTTTTCTAAAAAAATATTCCTTGAGTTATTTTTAACCTTATACAAATTAGTTACTTCAAATTTCAAAAAAAAAATTATTTTTTCAGAGGGTAAATTTATATTTTACATAAAATCATATAATTTTGACAAACTTATGATTTTTAAATATTCTGAAAGATTTATTTGAGAGAGAATATTTTTTTTAAGATGCTATTTGGTAAAGTAATTTTATAAATATCCATTTGAAAGAAATTAAAGCACTCAATCTTAATAATGTTAATTTAAGAAAAAGATAAGGAAATATTATTTTTCTTAACATTTGTAATCAATGAAAAAATTCTAAGTTTTTAAATTATTTTTTAAAATAAACTTAAAATTTCTCTAATATAAACTGAATATAGAAATCTTTAGGGAGAGATTTTAAAAATTAAAAAAAATAAGTAAATTGAAAATACTACATATGTTAATGACACATTTAAGAAGCATCCTTTTTCTTTTATCAAAGCTAAACAGTACTTCGGTAAATTTTTCTAATAGATGTTTATAATTTGTTTAATAAAGTTAGAAAAATAAATATTTCTAATTTAGTTCCTATATTTTTGTAAATATACTTATATTTTGTCCAAAAGTATGCAAAATTTAAATCATTAAACAACATAGTTTAATTATTTTGTTCATTTTCATTTAAAAGTGCCAGTTTTTTCTTCATTCACAACAAATAACAACTACATATTATAAAAAAAAGAACAGGATATATTTCTCTTCGTAAACTAATCTATACTAATAGTATATTTCATTAATAACATAAAAGTCACATTAAGAATGCGTATATGGAATAATATATATTGAATAAACTTGTACAAATAAAATTTCAAGAGAAAAATTGACTTAATAATATTTCTTATAAAAATACATTTTTCATTTATTTGTTTCACAAATAAAAACAGGGAGACTATTATAAAAAAATACATTTACAAATGCTTATAATATTTTTACTATCATATAGTTCTAAATAAATAAATAATATTTATTCTTGATAAGAAACTCAAAAATAATAAAACAATATTAAGGGAAATGTTTTAATACAATTTCAAACTTTAATCTTCAAGGGCGAAAATGATTAGTGTTTTTAATATTTCGCTTATCATTAGATAATTATGTAATAAAATAACAAAGTATGTTTTGGATACACAAAATAAATATGTTTTTTTACCATTTGTACAGCAGATTCTTATAAGAGATTTCAGTTTCTCTAACAGGTTCTTTTGTCACAAGCTTTCAATTTCTAGTTTCCTTTTTCTTTTCAGTAACGTTCCCCATTTTATTATCCGAAAATCTCTTTTTGAGGGCAGTGTGCTACCTTTGCTATGAAGCTTTCTCAATTCTATGCATTTAAATCCTTTTCTCATCCCAATGAGAAAATATCTAAATTTTAAAAATTACTTCTTATTATTTTCATTTATTTACTTCTTTAATAATAAGAAATAGTCATAAAAAACTTCAAGTTTTTCATTTAAAATCACGTTTTAAGAAGTAAGATGGATCTAATTTAACAATTTATAATTCAATTGTATTTAGTAAATGGGTGCACATTTAACAACCTTAAATTATTATCATGGTTATTTTCTTATGGAAACATTCGATTAGAGTAGATTTGTGTTATTTAATCTTTTAAATTGTAATAATCGTTTATCTGACAATTCATTCACTATTACACATTTTGAATTTAAGTTGATAATCATATCTATCCTTTCTAACAAACATATTTACATATTAAAATTATTTATCTTTAGGAATTCAAATTTATTCAATTATTATTTATATAATTCCTTTTTATATATAAAACTATTGTAAAAATTTCCTTGATCTAAAAATGTAATGAATTAAAAATTTTATGAAGGTTTATTAATTATTTAGTTAAAGAAAGACATTTTTTTCTAAACATAATATTTTATGCTATATAAAATATTATACACACATCAGTAAATAATTCATCTCACCATCTGATTGTTAGAAATAAGCTAAAATCTTATTTGAGATCAATAGGTATCTTATAATTACTCTAAAAGTATTTCTATATTTCGTAATAGAATAAAATGTATTTGTTTATTTGAAAATATAATGAATACAATTGTTATAACTCAAATATAAACTGTGACATAACAGACTGTGAATATAACAAATACATATTGATGAAAAGATTAATTATTTCAAATGGAACTATTTTGTTTCTTCCAACAACTAATTTTTCTTTTATACAAGATTTTAAATTTGCCATAGCTATTTCTTGTGGTCTTGGTTACATTTAATTTTATCCTCATTAGAAAAGAATGTTTTGGTTTTTAGTATATATTATATTATTATGCAAAAACTAGTGTGCTTAAACAATTTTATACTCATAACTAAAAACCTACGATAAGTTAAAAAATATTGGCTATATATTTAAATACTAATTATTTTTTATACTTTCAACTTAATGCGTATGCATAATTAACGTGATTTAATTCACAATCATTGCATTATACACAACAAACTACAAATTGCATAATAATATAACAAGTATTAAAATTTAAGAACATCATTTAATTAAAAGAAATAAGAAAATAAATAATTAGAATAAAATATTTGCTGTAAAATGTAAACATTTCGGATAAAATTTGTAAATTCAAATTCCTTAAGTAAAGATTATTTATGGATGCGTTTACTATCAATTTCTCTACTTATACTTAGAATTTCACTTGACATATTTCCTCCCAATACATGAAATAAATGTATCCAGGGCGTAAACGCTTCACTATTTGGACTTGGAGCCACTTTCTAAGTTTCCATTGATTTGAATTGTTTAAACAAGCGAAATCCGATAACCGAGAGTTGAATGGGTCGATGAACTTTCAAGACAGAGCAAACGCGTTTCCAAATTCCTCTTTACTTATAATTTTCTTTTCTTTTTTTCTCATTGACTTTCTATTCCATGAAACTAGTTTTAAAATAATTGTTATGCACAGAAAGTAATTAAAGACGCTGAAAAAACATTTAAAATATATTTAAAGGATAAGCAATTTTTACTCAAATGGTATTAGTAAAAACTAATTTTTTTAGCATTTTAAAGAATTAGAAAATTACAATATCTTATGTACACATTTTTCATTTTTAATGTAATCTATATATTTATAAACCTTTAATATATAATAATACATTGCATAAATGTATTTGGAAGTAAAGCGTACTATTAAAACTTTATATTGGACATAACTTTAGATAGATAAAATTAGATAAACTTTTCATGATTTGGATATACTTAAAATAATTAAAATTTTCGTTTTAGTCACGATATTCTATTTACAATTAGATTCATCACACATAAAAATCTTTATTTTTGAGTGCTTAGTTGTCAATAATTTAGAAGTGTAAAAGTCTTAGTCTCACTTAATTAACTAATTTAGTTAGTTAGTTTTTAAGGTTCGAAACAATTAAATTTTGTTAGCAATACTAAGAATACATTGTGCACTGCTCATAATATGACAATAACTCTGTTACCAGGTTATTTTCCTTAATTAAAGATGCCAACTATTTACCTAATATAATATCTCTGAATAAACATTTTATTAAAATAATATTTATATAAATCATTTTATTTAAATTTTAACAGTGAGAAATTATTTACGATTGAGTGATGCAAAAGTATTGAAATTGTTTAAACCGTTTCAGCAGAAATGTACCAGTAAAATGTTCTCCGTGGTATAATGGTAACACAACTCTGTTTTGGGCTTAACATGCAGTTTCCAATCTCATTCTTCAGCAACAAAAGATAAATGTTATGCTTCAGCATTCTGCATGCATGTGAATTTGAGTGCGTGCTTGGGAATTTTCTTTCTACACAATCCACAAAACACAAAATGGTGTCAAAATCCTTCCAATAAGAGAAACCAACAGACAATAGTTACTCTAATTTTACTGAAATAATTTTAGTTTCTCTAACGTATTATCGTTTTGATAAAGAAAATGGACACAAATGAATAAGAAAATATTTACTTCTAAATTATTCTTAAGCTACTGAAAAAAGAGTTATTATCTAGATTCAACTACATTTTCAAAAGTAATGCTATAATGTTTAGAAATTATATAATTGTTGATCTGGAGTCAAATATAAGATGTAGTTAATTTCAGAAAACTTTGATTTATATTACAACGTTGTCCTGTTGACAAGTAACTATGTATTTAAAAAAAAGTATAAATTGATATCACGATGGTCGTAGCTCCTCACTTTTTTTAATAATGATTCCCTTACATGATTTTGGAATTTTTTTTTTTAAAATTGCTTTACGAATGTTTTTTGATAGAACAAAATATTATAAAATTTCTTTCGATGCTCACTCTCAAAAAAATTAAGTTTATTAAGCCAAAATTTTCCGATATCATTCCTTCAAAATTGTTTAAAACTGGGAATGAACCAAATCTATTTTAAATGTAACCAATAATATTAAATTTTTATGGGAATATAAAACCAAAATTAAAAAATATGGATGAATAAAGTTAAAATATACGTACATTTTATAAGACATTTGCAGAATATAGTATTATTTATATTTTTATATAAGCAAATTTATCACTGCAAGAAAATTATATTTACTATTTAATAAAATATAAGCATTCTTCCTAAAAACAATCATATTTATCAGATTTTTAAAACAAATGCTTTTACATCACATGGAATTAAATTGTAATGATACAGTACTTGTAGCAAATGTTTTGCTTTTAAGAATTCTATTTAAATGCGTTAGTTTTCGAACAATATTTCAAAGTAGCTTAAATTAAATAATTACGAAAGTACTTTTCAAAGACTAAGAGCAAGTAAAATAATGTATGTTCATATGATTTATTCCTTATTTTCGAAGTGGTATCTGACAGCTTATCTTTTTCAATAGCAAAATTTTTCCATACCTAACGATCATGCTTATAAATCCTTTATCACCTATTTGTTATTTGTTCACATGGCAGAAAATTTATTAAAAATTATTATAATATAGTCTCCAACCTTTGAAAAATATCAAAATAATATATAAGCTAGAAATTCATGTATAATTTTCTACCTACTTCTTTAAAACCACTTTTAAATAATAACAAACATTAGAAAATATCGTCAATAAAAAATATGAAGCTTTGCACTTTGGATTATTTCATACACACAACTTTAGCATTTTGTCTATTAGTAATATTTCAAAAATTAATTTAAGAAGTTTTATAGAATTTGGTAATCAATTAAACAATCTAATTTTATAAATACAATCACATATTTTTTTTCAATAAGCCTGGTGTTTATTGTTGTTCCATTTTATGTGAATTTACATTTGAGAAAATATTTCTCTAACTAATAGTTAAAAAAATATTCACATTGTATACTTATTTTTTACTCAAAATGAGTACATTTTAAATATAGATTTCTATAAATTATGTACTGAATAAGATAGCTATTTGAATAAACTTTTCAGACTGAAATCAGTTATGTTTTGTCATATACACTGCTGGCCATCATAAAGGCAACACCCTGAAGGAAGCATACAAATATAATTAAATTTACAACGTGCAATAGTGGAGGTGAGATATATAAATTATTAAAATTTCAGCTTAGACGCTCATCACTCGTGTCTGTGGCACCACTTTAAAGCTCTACTTAAGGTTTGGAGATTTCGAAGAATTCAATTTTGGCAATTGTATTTTCTTGTGGGTTTTTTTATTTTTTATTTTTTTTTTTTTTTTATTTTTTTTTTTTTTGAAGAAACGATCAATTATGCTTTTTAAAATACAAATATCGTTTTTTAATCAAGTATCCGAGTTTGATAGAAAAAGGATAATGGCCTACCGAGATTGTCGGTTATCTTTCAGGGAAATGGGTAATCGTGTTGAATGAAACCAAACAACTGTAATGCCTCGGATTGTGATCTTTGGATGCAGGACGTGTTCGATCGCATTTATCTCAGAGCATCACTTCATGTGATGAGAGGTAAATTGTGCTCATGACAATGACAAATCACTCAGCCACATCACGAACCATAGTACAGAGTATTCAGTCTCTAATGTATCATCCAATGTCTGCGTGTACCATTCGACTCCGTTTACAGCAGAGTGGTCTGTCCGCAAGAAGTCTCTTGCTTCGTCTATCCTAGACACGAAACAAATGAAGTTTCCTCCGGCAATGGTGCGATGAAAAAAAGTACAAGGACGGTAGAACTTAATGAAATTGTCTTTACTGGTGAGTCAAGCTTCTGTTTGCAATAACACGATGGTCGCATTTGATTCTGGAGGCACTGTGGAGAGAGGATACTACATAGCTACGTTATACACCGCCACATTGTCCTGAACCAGGTATTATGGTATGGGGTGGTGTTGGATATTACTCCTTTAGTAGGTATTGCCGATATTTAAAACAGGCAGCCCTACGTTTCCAAGATGTTGAAGCCAGTTGTCCTTCCTTACGTTCAGGGCTTGCCTAAAGCCATGTTTCCACAGGATAATGTGTGACTACACGTGGCACGCATTGTCCAAGAGTTCTTTGTCAATCAACAGATTGAATTGCTTCTTTGGTCCACCAGCTCTCCGGATCTTTTGTCGATAGAAAACATGTTGTCCATGGTTGCTCAACGATTGAGCCAGATTATATCCCAGCTGCGATGCCAGATCATCTTTAAAATGATTGGAAGCTACTTTGTCTGCTGCACCCCAAACTCATATCCAAAGTCCCTTTGAATCAACACCGAGTCGTGTGGCAGCGTATGCAAAATTAGTAGCCAACAATGGCGGCTACCTCGTCTACTGACTTTGGCAGGAGCCACACTTCCCAGAAGTCTATAAATTTAATCCTTTGGTAGTTGGTCAACATGTTATCTACAAAATATGTTATCTAGGCAAAATGTTATTTTTCCAAATTTGATATCAAAACATCTGTCAAAATGTAATGCTTTATAAAAACTTAGTTAAACAAACTTGAAAATAACCTATATCATATTCTAAACTATTCTATGAGTATTTCTAGAGATAAATCAGTTTTTATCTAAAATAATCCTATAAATTTAAACTAAAAATGTTGAATTTTAAATTTTTCTTAAAATACCTTTCGAATATACAAGATATACATTGTAATGAAACATATATATGATACTTGTTTTTTTATTTCATATTTTCATTTTTTATTTATTTATTTTCCTTATATATGATACAAGTTGAAATTTCATTCATAGGAAAATCTTCATTATTTTTCAGTGTATATTTATCTTATTAAACAAACTTATTCAACTATAAAAATATATTTTTGTAATAAACACACAAAGAGATAGACAAATATTTTATAACAAAGAGAAAGAAAAATAATAAGTGAAACTGGATATATGCTTACTTCTATAACAATAAATTTAGATACGCGCAGTCTTCATTTTGTTTTACTTTCTAAAGAGACAAAATTTAAAACATTTTTTCTGAAGTCATTTATGTTTTTATTTTTACATTTGTATGGTCCATGCAAAAAATAGATAAAACACATTCCATTTAAAAGTACATATGTTTTATATATATGCAGTCATTAAGGAAATATTTTTATTTCCGTTTATTTCATTTCATATGTTTACTTTTGAATATATTAAATTCTCTCTTGATATTTTCCTACCAGTTTTCACAGTATTTTTTTCATGTACTATCGACTTTTATATTTACATTTATTCTAAATTATTTTACAAAGTTATTTGTCTGTATAATTTTATGGCCATTGGATTTTAGCGCAAATATATCTAAAAAGGCTTTTCTTTTTCTTTAATTTACTTGATAATACAGTACAATTTCACACATTTCTACTCCAATTTTTGTTTCATACATTATTATGTTTGTACTTGAGTTTAATTTTAAATAATTTCTCTTATTTCATATTATTTAAAATTTACATTTAACTTTTCTTTATTGGTTTGAAAATTACTAGTTACATTATATCTTCAAATAGAAGCAATAAGGGAAAAAATTAGAAGAAGAAAAATAATTACAAAATTTACAGATATACCCGTTGTAGTGAAATGTGAAAACAATTCCTTTGCAAAATATTTATTTTTACATGTTGGGATTTTTACTGCGATAAATTCATTTCCAAACCAAATATAAGAAATAAGAAAATATAAACTAATGTAAATGATAATATTACTCGACAGAATATGATAATTTATGTATATTAAGTTTTACACAATTTAAATTTTAGTTTTACATTTTAAACATGTCTTGTAATGAAAGAAAGTTTAATAAAATATTATGAATCAAGTATTTTGGTTTTTTTTTACGTTCACACAATATCTTCTTTTAACTAACACTTTTAGCATATTTCATATTGTTATACATTTAGAGATATAAAACCTATCAAAAATATATGTTTTTTAATCATAATAAATTTTCCAATCAGGTAAATGCGCAATTAGCAAACTAATTTCTGAAACATTCAGAAATATGTATTTTCAGTTAAGAAATATAAAATAACTAATATATTAATTTAAATATTAAAATATTAAATCAATTTAATTACTTAAGCATATTTGATTTGGAAAGTTTTATGAAAAATAATTATTTACAGCAGTTTCAAATTTAAATTCAAACATAAAGTATAATTACAATTACTTAATATAATATAAAATTAAGTAGTTTAAGATTAAAAAACATACATATTTAAATAAGCTATTGAATCATAAATAGAGTTTACGTAACACACAACGCTTTATTTTATTTTAAATAGTGTGCAAGGATCAATAAAAATTATTTTTATATGCTTATATATAATTTAAAAACAAAATACCATGTGGTGTTCATTTAAAATTCAGTTCTTTTTAAAAGGATGCGTTTCTGAAAGATTTTTTGTAAAATTCAATTCAAGAGGAATGATAAATAATGCTTTCCTAATATTTATATTGACACACATCCAAATACTTCTTTTCATTTCAATCTTATTTATGAAGAATAATTTGCACTCGACTAGTATTGATTTTTATCCTTAAAAGAATAAACAGAAGAAAGAAGAAGAGTAAATACATCTTAATATATATATGTGCTTTCAGAAATTTTTCAATATTTTTTGTGTTGTTATAACAATTTTCTCATTAAATAGCATGACGACTAGCCTGTGTGTGTTCATTCAAATTATTTTATACAGAATTTTGTTTATTATAAAACTTTAAAAGGTTTCTTTAAACTTCCTTTTACATTTTACTTAAAATTATGTAAACTTTTCTTATCAAAAAGAAACTCAATTCTTCACTTATCAAAAAGAAACTCAATTCTTTACTGATGACTTTTCATTATTTCTCAACAACAGTATGTACCCTCGTGAACTGAAGAAAAGTTTAGGTGACCTTTTATGTTTTTCATTCTATTTTTACTAAATGTTGCTTACTTAAAGTTACAAAAAATATTTCTTAAATGTAACTACTTTAAATTTTATTTTAAACTTTAAACTTTAAACTTTAAACACTTAATTTTCTAATTACTTCAAAATGAATTTAAATAAAATATAATATTGTCAGAAAATAGCTTTATCCAAAATGTAGAATTATCAAAAATGTACACTTTTGTTAATTTATTATCAATTAATTTATTATTTATCAATATACTTACCTATTTGGAGTGAGGAAATTGTATTAAAAGAATATATTTTATGAATATAATTATTATGGTGTTTTTACATTGTAGACTAAGCTTTATAAAATTAAATGTGAATTCTACTCAAAATTATTCATAAAAATTTTGAATATTAAATGAGCAAAATAATTTCTTTGCATTATTTACTGGAATACTTGTAGAAATATAGTGAAACTTTCTATTATTGATAAAAGCTAAAATCAATAAACATTATAATTAATTTCGATGTAAGATTTGTGTAAAGTAAGATTACAGCTATTATAAATTATGAGAATGTAACTTAAATATTATTTTAGACATGGTTAGATTTGATTTAATTGTCACTTTACAGTCATTTTTGCGCACAAGAGACTATTAGGAGAGTATTAGGACTGACAAATTAAAATAGATTGAGAACCATACCAATTAAAATAGACAATCATACCAGAGGTTGGGAATCGAACTAATGAATTTAAATATTGTAGCTTCTAATATGTTATTATCTCAAAAATTATACAATTATTCGTTTTTACTATAATTGATTTTTTATGTTTTAAAGTCATGTGTTCTTTGACATAGACTTGCCGATTATCATCATAAATATATTTTGCTTTTCTTTTAAAAAATTTTAGAGTTAGTTATGATTTAAATGAGTTTTTTCAAAAAAAAAATTTTGTTTTGGCCCCATTCAATATACATCTAGATTAAGAACTAAAACTCTTAAAGCTAAACTGACTAAACATAAATTTTGTTTTTAGCTTTTTTGACATTTTTAAGGAAAATATTTTGACCCAGGGCAGTTTTCATGCTAGAATTTTTGTGATACTTTTTGAAACTAATTTCTCTTTTACTCTTGGAAATATTATGCAGCATTTTTATGAGCAAATACTTTAGCATTGCATATCTTTTTTAAATTATTGAAGCGTTTGTCACATGCAATAAAAATAATAGCTTCGTTTTTACCTGAATGAATAATAATACAAATGAATGATAATTTTTTTTTCCTTTTTGAAAATCATTTTCATTTAAAAATATCTTTTAATGAAGGGTATATCTGTTTCCAGATAAATTAAAAATCTTTAATTGGAATACAAACTAGTTTTTATAGGAAAATATTTATTTCAATTTTTTAAAAAAAAATTTTAATTGCACCTTAAAGCTTACACTTAAGCAAATAATAGCTTATAAATTCTCTGATATTTATGCCAAGCATTAAGAAGGAAAATTATTTTAAACCCATGCTGACAAACATATAATTTTAAAAAATCCAATAAAGGACTAAATAAATATAATTAAAAAACTAAAAACATATAAATTTTAATATTTTAGTATTTATATTTTAAATAATCCATCTGAATTCACAATTTAATTTGAAAATTTAAGTTAATTTGAAAATACATATACTTAAAAATATTATATTTATCAAATTGTAAAATATTTCTATAAAAGAAATTAGATACCCAAAAACGAGGCACTGCAAAAGGTTTCGAATAAAAGAAAATTCTTGTTAGATTGTTAAATTCTGAGAAAAGTATAAAAAACTCTGAAGCAGAAAATTCTTGTGAAAGAGGAAGTAAATGTAATTTACTTCGAATTCTAAGAAACATAATAATAAATATATGAAATTCAATTACTTTAAATGAAAAAATTCAAGACTTACAGGAAATTCAATAACAAATGAAATTAAAATAAAACAAAATATTTATTATTTCTCTCTAAAAAGCTGTTTTATTAAATTTACAACTGAACTAGCATAAATACATAATTCTCATATTAAAAAGGGATCTTTTATATATATATGCATGTATTTAATTTTAAATTTAATGGAACTTTAAATTATTAAGTAAATGCTTTCTATGTTCAATACAAACTGTTAAATACAGTATTGAACTTATTGATAATTATTCATTTTATTAGTACACAAAAGTCAAATGCTTCATCGCAAACTCAAATGCTAGAGAATTTCTTAAAATTCTACTATATTTTAAGCTGCTCTTTAGAATCCTTTATAAATCATACTCAATGCGAAGTTTGTTAAAAGACATAAATTACGACGAAGTTCATGTATATGAACAAAATTTATAGTATCAACGAGTGCATGTATATATATATATATATATATATATATATATATATATATTCATTCTCCATGTAATCAATTCCCAAAACTAAAGATATTTTAGAGCTTTGGAAAACCTCTTTCTGATAGCATCATTTGATAAAACATTAAAGTTAAAGATAAGTAATCATTTCGGGAACTGGTTTTTAATAACCAGTTCATTTTACGAAGCGAGTACATGACAACTCGTACAAAAATAGCACCAGCTCGTTCTCTTTCCTTATCTCTGTACTGAAACCACTCTCTCACCACCAATCAGGGATTCCGATCCATAGCCGTTCAATGTTTTCCGTTTTAAATCGGCTGTTCAACTTCACTCTTCATACTCAGTTCAATTTTCGATTTCACTGCTCCTTAATTCTCTACTAGATTAAAATTACCAACTTGATTCAAAGAACTTTTTATTATTTTTTTTTTTTAAATTTCTTGCGACATTAACAGTTAGAAATTCAATTCATCATTTTTCTTCTCTCAATATATTTCATTCATAACTACATTGTATCCTAATTATATGTTATAAGTACATCAAATTATTTTGATAATAAATTTATATTTTTATAGCATTCTTAGCAAAGCCTCAAAATATATCCAAAATATCCCATGTGTTTTTTATAGATCAATTTATAACGTAATTCATAGTTGAAAATAAAATTTGGATTTAAAATAAAGAATGTATTTAAATAATTTATTGAAGAATAATCTAGTGATTTTTCAATGAATTATTTAAATATATTTTTATTTTAAGAATAAGCTATAAGAATAAACAAGTGATTTTCAAAAAGAGCTGATTTCTTTTAGTGCGTGAGTTTTCTTTAATTTTATTCTTAAAATAAATTAATTCAACCACCTCTGATTCAAACTATATTTAAAAAAACAGAATTTTAAGTAAGTAAATAACTCACAAATTGTCAAAAAATACATAATTAAGATAATTCTTTTGTCATTAAATTGAATAAATGATTCAAATACTGATAACTAGGATATCGTAGAAATTGGAAATAATTTATGCTTGCTTTGCTTATCCATATTTATTAATAATTTAAAATTATAGCCTAATTCATGAAGATTATTATGGGAATTATGAAATTAAATCATGGAATCATCAATTTTATGGGATTCATGTCATGGCAATTATCAAATTAAATAAAAATTCCTACAATCATTTTTTCACAAAAAATCTTTTAAAAATGCATTTCAAAAGTCTTACTAATAAAAAATTAAAAATTTTATTGTTTAAAAATGAGATTGAAATTGGTTTTTTTGTAATTTAAATAGCATAAATACTTTCATAACAACAACATTTTTATATACATTGTGATTGAATGTTGTATCATAAAAAAGGAAACGTGTCCAATAAAATTTTCCAGTAGCAGTTATCTATTCTTCAAATAAAAGTTATCCAGATCTCATGATAAAATAAATACTCATGATAACATAAAAAAATAGATCAATGATAAAATAAATACAATATATATTCAATTAATTATCGTGCATTAAAAAGAGTTTAAATAATAAATTCAGCTTTTCATCCTTTACAATTTTGATTTCACACACATTTATGAAATTAATCCTCCTTCTGAATGTCTTAATTAAATTTATCAATCTAAAATAATAAAATCTTTTCAATCTCTTGAGGAGTGTTTTACTAATTATTTACATTAGAATTGAAAAGTTTTAAATTAGAGGTAATTCCGAATTACTTTCCATTCATGAAGGCTTCATTAAATTAAAAAAAAAGTAAATATTTATGCATTTAAATAAAGTAATATCAGGAAAAAATATGAAAGACAAAATAATTTATTTTGATTCTAGAAAAAATAAATATTAGGAGGAAACACGTTTCATTTATTCTAGAAAATTGAAAGAGACACTTGAGAAAAGTAAGTTAGGATTAGGTGCAGATGAAATGGTGCATTTAAAAAAATAGAAATAAAAAAATTTGCAGGGTAAAAATTTGCAGATTTTATTTAGAGAATAAATATTTCTTTTTATTAAAATATTTCTTAGTATAAAATCTAAATTATTTATACTAGAGATACATATATTCAACAAAAAAATAAGATTTTTTTTAAATATAAATTAACAAAAATATTTATAATAAAGATAATATTGAGTAAGTTGGAAGCGTGTGATAGTTTTAATTCTATCAATTATTTAGCAATTGATTTTGTTATCAATGTCTAAATAAAATTTTGTTTAAAAGTTATTTGATGTACATATATTGGCAATTGAATATGCAACATTACATAATCTGTATAAATAGTCTTACAACAGTGTAATATGCTCTGGTTCACAATAATTGTTCACGTATATTATATTTACTAATAACAGCAGTTAAAAAATCGAATCTCAGATGTAGGTTTTCCAATAATTTAAGTTTCACCAATTATATAACTTAAAAATTTCTTTCGACTTTTAAAATTTTATATTTCTTTTTTAACATAATTCATGGGCTTTGTTTTACTTAAATTACTTAATGTTTTAAGCATTTTTTTATTTATTTTCTTAGAATTAAACTTTTCATATTTCTTTAAGCAGTTAATTGTCTGGTATAGTTTTTTTATTTTGAATTATAAACCAGTTAAACTAAATTTTCAATAAAACTTTTAAAATGTTCAAAAAAAGAATGAAAATGTTTATACTTTAAAAAATATTACATACGGTTATAATTGATGGCACTTTATTTAACACCAATTTAGTTTAAGAAATATCCCCAGGAAAGAATGATGATGAACTGAAACACAAAGAAAAGGACAAAATTAATTCCATTCATTTATTCATGCAATAAAAAGAGCTTAAACATGAGTCTTAACTGACTCGGCGACATTACAATGGTATCTCACTAATTTCTTTATTCAGCACTCAATATATTGAAATAAATTTCAGGAATTTGAAGACTTTAATGATTCAGTTAATCCACAATATTAAAGGAAATGAATGGTATGCAGGTACTTATAAATAATCTTAATGAGCTTGCCAGAAGCTATCAGGCTTGAGGTCAGATGAACGTCGGGGGCATATGGTTTAGCAACCTCAGATGAACATTCCTTTTGATAGAACTATATCTTATTGAATAAGCATAATGAGTAAATATACTATCCTGCATAAAGCTAACTATAAATAACACGTCTTTTTAATTAAATGCATGGATGATTTTTATTATGCTGAAAAAAAAGTGATAATCTATACCCCTCGCTGACCAGATTTTGCAGCCAAAATTCAGACACAATTCTTCAACGAAGATTGGTCCAACAGTGATACCTGCTGAGAACTTGGATTTTATTAAATCATCCCAAACAAAGCCCGATTTATTTGTGAATGTGGAAACTGCACGCATTTATTATTATTTATTCCTTTTTTTAAAATATATTAAAGTTTTATCCAAATTTTAGCTTACCCAGCTCGTCTATCCATCTATTGATATAAATATTAATATATAGAGACTTCTAGACTTATATATTCATACACTTTGAAGTTTAATTGACAGATATGAATTCGATATGTCAACTTACATATAAAATATCTTCCTCGCATCCCAGGCAACTTTCAGAAAATTACAATAGTTTGATCAAAACAGAATGTGATTGCAAAATATATCTTTTTCATCTTTTGATCGTAGAATATTTTCTGCTCAACATATATTTAAAATATAACCCAATATCGGATTTTATATGAGCTAAGATACTTCCTCTTTAATAATCGTAAAATTGAAAAATTATATTTTTTTGATTAAAATACATTAGAGTCAATACTATCAAATAGATTTAAAAATTGATATTTGAAAATAAATTTATTTAAGCATTTTATGATGAATTGTAAAATAAAATATGTTTTAAAAACGAAATGTTTCTTTAAAATTGAGATAATTTGAGATTGAGAAACAGAAATAACAAAAATATTTTTGTTATTTTTGTATTTTAGTTTTATATTATATACATGTATGAATTCAAAAGAGTAAAGGGTGACCTAATTGGTTGGATATTCGAAACCACTACCATTCGTAATCGGATGGTAATGGGTTCGAATATCTATCCAAACGTTAAGTTCATTAATGGAGGCTGAGACAAGTTAAATATGTCCTTCTCCCATTGTCTTCCACATGAAAGGATACCTTTAAAAGTAGCAGGTTAATATCTGTGGTTCTGATTGGTCTTTACTTCTAAATACGAATACCCTTTTTCCGGGCCACGATGACATACCCGTTGGTTGCCTCACTACATAAGGTGCCATCACTTTAGCCCTTTGAAATACTGAAAGCTGGAAAACCTAGTAGGCAAGCATTATATAAAAAACATAAATTAAATGATGCTAATAATTCAAATGAAATGAAGCTCAAAAAAATTAATTTTTTTATCAAATTTACAAAATCGATGTACTACTTACATATTTGATGCAATTTCAAATATTGCTGAATAAATTGATTTCTCTTAAAAGAAAATATCATTAGATATTAAAAAAATATTACTAGACAAAGGTATGCCATTATTATCATATTTTTATATTAAATTTATAACTTTCATGAGAGTAATTTTTTTTATGACTTATTATAATATTTCCCAATTTTATGTACTTCATTAAAACATTTTCTTGTTTAATGAATCAAATTCGCTGCATAAGGTGGTTAATTATAACGTAAATATTGATTAAGATACAAATACTTGGTATATTTCAATACCAGCTGCATGTAAATATATTCATTGTTTACTTTAAAAAAATTGACTGTCGCTAATTATTGACTATTAATCTAAAAAGTTTAAGTAAAAAAATTATTTATTGAATTTCAGCTATTATATCTTTTTATTCCTCGGGCTGTGAAAGATATACTCAGCCTTTCATCCCCGCAGTGAGTCGATAAAATTGAGTACCAAGCATTCTTGGGAACTAAACGTTGATGGTTTATCGTTATGCTGACCACCTAACTGCTGGATATGCTTTACACCCCAGGGCCCTCGGTCAAGGAAATAGATATGAACATTGTTGGAGTTGGCTCTTCGATGGAATTTCATATCACATTTAGTTTATTTTTATTCCATTCATAATTAAAATATTAAGGCATATTGATTCACAATCAAATTTCTTTATTTTCTAAAAAATTAAAAGAAATTTCTTCATATTTTCATAACTTTATGAACTATATTTTTAAGAAATATATTCTATGCAATAAATCTGAAATGGCAAGAAATTTTGTAAAATATTTATTTTATATCTGGTTCAGTTACGTTTTAAACTTTAAAACTATTAAAAAAAAGTTTATCTTTCAGAACTTTTATTCTGTATGCAGTTTTATTATCTTAATTTTTTCTGAAAAATCTTTAACTGGATAAACTAACTTCAATAGCAAAAATTATTTCTAAAATGCTTGATTAATTAAAAAATTGAATATTTAAGGTATATTAAAATGTCTTTCAATTAAATAAATAGAAATAATGAATACTTTTTTACATGAGAATTATTTTTGTTGAATATAGATTTGCAATTTATTAAATAATTCGGATAAGGGTTCCATTAACGATGATAGTGTTGTCTAACTTAAATAAATTATAATTAAGTCAATATATAAAGAAAATTTAATCCTTACTCAATTTTTTATAATACAGTTTTATTTTAAACGAATTCTATTATTTTATTTAATTTTATCTTAGCTCTTTAAGAAAAATAATTTACCATTTCCTAATATCTTTTATAACTAATCTCACAATGAAATATAAGCATATAGGGCAGGAAGCATTAGTGCTTAAACATTTAGCAGAAGTTTTCAATCTGAGTTTGTGTTTCTATCTGTGGGAACAAGCACTGTCCATTTAAAAATTTTGGATACAGATATGTATTTTTAATGACTTTTACAAACATCTGAAGCACTTAATCAAACTATTAAGTATAAAACTGATTTTTATAGGTTATATGTAAACAAAAAGTTTCTGCTCTCCTCTCCTAGACTACTGAAATGTATTTCTTTTCTTATTTAACTAATTAATAAGAAAAGCTAAGAAATATATACCTACTACTCAATTATTTGAAATATTTCACACCATATCTTAAGCATATCCTTTAAAGTATATTATGAATCTTTTAACATCACATTTAAAGGAATGTTGCGTAAATTCACGCAATTCAAAAATCTTTAATCACTTTACTAGCTTCAAACTAAAGACATTTATCATGTTATCGCTTAACTTCTCTTTATAGACTAAAATATTATTTTCATTGCACACATCACAATGGGATTTTGTCTTCGACCTTGCCATTAAACCGAGATGTAAATAATTTTAGTAAGAGGTATCCATTATTTAATATGGATGAACTTAAATTCAACATTGAAAATAGTTATAATCAATATTATTTTTCTTCTGAAAAATGTTTCAAATAAAAGCGTTGCAATTAATCATTAAATTTTATTAGACAAATACTCTAAGAAAATTAATTTTGAGTGTTCTTTAAACAATAAAATAAAGTCAGCCTCTCCACAATTGTTTGAATGTCCTGAATTACACTTAATTGAAGTAAACATATTTTTTAAGTAATTTTTAAAGTTTAATTCATTTGAATCTTTGCTGGCGTAAATGGAATTTTAATGATCACAGTCTCTTTCTCTTATCTATTCAAGCTAGATTTAAACTCGATTGCTAATTAAAATTGCTGCCTAGGATAACAGTTTTTCTTATTGTATTTGATAGTCTCTGTAGGTTTATTTTGTATATTATATCAGCATTTGCTTACAAGCTATCGGTTTTCTTAATGAGATAAAATTTGGATAAATATTTATACAAATGCTTAATTTATTTACAAAATTTATCACACAACTTATAAAAATGTGGAAAAGTATAATTTTGATTCAAATTAATGTATGCATTTGACACTTTTATGCTTAATTTTTAAACATTTGTTTAGAAATTTTTTTGTTGTATTCTAATTATGGTATCATTTCACAAAATTATAATTAATACACAAATGATTAAATACAAAATAATTCAATATGTATAGTAATATTAGAAGTTAATGAATACGAATAAATTAAGATGATGAGGTAATGTTTCATCCTAAATTTTATATAATAATCCATTGCTTTTCAACTATGAAGTTAAATTCAAACTATAATTGAATATCAGACGCAGAAACTTTTTTCATTCACAAATAATAATGCACGCTACATGCGTCAACAAAATGACAATTTATAATCAGCAACATAATTCTAGATTTTATTTCAAATATTGTACAGACAATTATTTTATTAAAACTAAACATCAATATCAACATTAGACGAACAGGCGTATATAAATTTGCAACTGAACGTAAGTGCAGGACTTGCTCAAAGCAAAATTATTTTTCCTGATTATCTTCACATTTTGGAAGTATTAAATCCTTTGTAATTAAATTCAGTTTATAAGCCCACAATGCATTGCTCTAATTTTTCTGATCTTCTTTCTGTTGAGCGTGAATATAGCAAATCATATTGTTTTATCACACTATAAGAAAGTATTGGCATTTTTGAAAAATTTCGACTAGCTGAGTTTAAATTCGATTCGTTTACCTCATTTGAATTATCTGAATTAAAATTCCGGCTAATTCAACAAATGATTTCAAAATCCATATTCTTTAATCTGTATTATGCTTATACATTATACATTTGGATATTATTCATAAAATTAATGCTAAGCTAATTTACTACATACTGCTTAGTAGCTATTTCCGTCAAATGAATAAATGCATATTTTTGATAACCATTTACTTAATGTCTGATTTTTTTCCTTGTAATTTTATTTTACTAATTAAAAATTATAATAGTAGTAATAATTAAATATTAATTAAAAACAGCCAATTTTATTAATTAAGAACATCATTACTTTTAATATGTAATTCCTTTGAATTCTTCAAACACAGTATGTCTCAAATCTTTAATTAAATTCTTATCATGCTGAGATAAACTGTGTCAATTTACAATAGGCAAGAATATTTTCGCTACAAATATTCATTTAAAGACTGATACATTTTTAAGATTTTACGAATTAGTATTGCATAGCGATATTATTAATAGCTCCAAGTAAAATGAGCCAAAAATTGGTCAGACAAATTAATAATCAATTTTCTTCCTTCTAAAATTAAATAAATGCCAATTTAATTGTTTCAGTCATTTATGTTTTGCAAATTCTATAATTTCAATTGCAGTGTTTCTTTTTTCTATATTTAAGTGCCGTCTTCATTTTACTAGAAATAATATTTCTGCGATGAGTTCTTCTTTTCACAAGAATCAGTTCATATATAAGATTGCTAAAAGGCCAATAAATGATAATTATATATTTCTCCATATATAACTACTATTTATTTTTTAAAAAGATTATAAAAATGGTGACTAAATAATATTGAATTTAAAAAATACTTCAATATATCAAGCTTCACAATGTTCTGAAAATATTTTCAATTAATGAATATGTAATTAAATTAGTTATCCTTATTAGAAATAATTAATCCATGTGCAGTTATGTATCACAATTTTACAAATATATGTTACTTATATTCTTAAATTATAATTCTGTTTATTTAAAAATGAGCTGTGTGAAGTATTTGATAATGACATCATTACACAAATTTGATAATAAGTGTAATGGATAATAAATTGATTTTCAATCCAAAAAAATAACAAAGCTATTCTTTCTTTTTTACAGAACAAAAAGAATAACTCTTTTTAAGAAAAGTTCTTTTTTTATTACATGAAAAAAAAAGATTTAAATAACGGTGAATTTAATAAATTTTTTTGGAAAGAATAGCAGCTTAGAAGTCGATAAAATAAAAGAATACTTGAGCAAAAGAATTATGGATTCTGTGAAATGTTTTGTATATACACTTCCATTTATATCACATCAAGCTTCCAATCATATAGGGAACTTAATTCCTTCTGCGATAAATCATGATTTCCTTTATTCCAGCCTCAAATTGTGGATAAGAATAAGAGCCTCATAAATCTTTCAAAGCGTCAAAATAGGTGAGAAAAATCCATTTGAAATAGCTTGGATTTTATATTTTCTTCTCAAATTTGGAAGGAAATATTCGATCACGTCAAAATACAATTATAATTTATTGCTACAGTAAGATTTATATTTTTTAGCGCCACTGATGGTATATTTGTATGTGTATCTACTCTAACAATACATGCATATTTATTTGTACATATTCATGCAGATACTTATTTACGTAAAATATATTTATGTGAATATGAAATGTTTATAGTTTCATTTTCTTTCATAATGAAATATTCACATTGTAATCTGGTTTATATTTATATAAAAAAGTATTATATGAATCATATTTTGTATTAAAATCAAGAAAATATTTAATTTATTTTTATGACATTATGGAAAAAAAATATTGTGACTACTTTTCAAATAAAAACTTCCAATTCAAAAAAAGTTATTTTTAAGAATATCAAATACTGCTTAAATTTACTGCTTGCTTTAATTTTTTTAAATATAAAACTATCCTTAATTTCTTTATATGTATTAAACGTAACAACACAAAATTATATGATAACTTTGTGTTGTTAAATAACTTAATGTTTATGTATAAAAATAACTCAAATTTAAAGGATTAGGATAGCGAAACAATTGTTACTCTGCAACATCGTGCATATAGTTGTAATTATATGATCATAAAGTTATTTTTGCTTTGAAAAGTGCTTTGTGGCACAATAAGTTTTATTCTGTAACATATTGCAATGTTAAAAACGTATGTATTTAACAAAGATTCCTCCATATCAGTTAAATAATTAATATCAATTATTAATAATATCTTTGCTGCATTGCAATTGACCTTTTAATCAACATTTTCTTGACATCACTTACCAGTATTCATTCATTTTGAAGCTTTATTTTTAGTATTAATAATTAATAATATATAAAGAATACTTACAATAATAATCCATCATTAGGTATTTTGGTTAATTTGATTTTGTTGCCATAATAATATTAATTATGCAGAATCATTATTTAGCAGTTTCGCTTAAGTAGACGTTTCGTGCAATAATAACGTAGGGAAAATTTGTAGAGTCAACTTTTAGCAATTTTACTTAGCTTGCGTTTTGTTGAAATAATGATCTCGAGTCAAACACATCACACACTTTTTACCGTTATTCATTCATTTTGAAGCTTTATTTTTAGTATTAATAAGGAATAAT
>JAPDSC010036713.1:0-12732 GCA_026290005.1 Latrodectus geometricus
CAAATTACTCTCAGTATAACTTTCAGTTAATTTGCCACATAAGTCTGCCTTAGAATCTACTAATTCTTTGAGAATCGAAACTGGTAGCAGAGCCAAAGCAATGTAATCAAAAAGTCTATGACTGATTATTTCTGCAATATCAGGTCCTCCGTGCCCGTCAAACACTCCGAATAGAATACCCGTTGTAAAACAGCATCTAGCAACGCTAATGCGATCTTCTATTGGTATATTAGAGGACAATTGATTGGCATCAAAAGCTCTAACAGAAGAAGAATTAACTTCAAGAGTAATTTCATTAATCCTAAGGATAGAAGAAACCTAAAATATGGAAAGCAAAACACATAAGAAAACTCAACACTTCAATAATAAATTACATACAATTAAAAAAATATTAACTCAACAAAAAATTCCAGTTCCTCATTTCTTAAAAATATATTAAAAATGTTTTCAAAAACTTAATGAAGAAAAACAGTTTAAAAAATTGAGATTCATCTGACAAACCAAATCAAGATATGATATTCTTAAGATTACTCACTTGCAGCTATCCTTTCATCAAGTATTTAAAAATACAGTAAAATATTATGCAAAACAAAATTTTTTTTTAATAAATCTATATTTCAATGATATTTTTATGTTTATACTATTTACACATACAAATGACATTAACTGAAAAAAAGAGAATCTGAAACATTACCAAAATATATAAATATAGAAACACATTGAATTAATACAAAATTAATCTTTCTTCAATTGAAAATAATTCTATGGATACAATATGGAAATTATTTTAATAACTATTTTCTTCTGAACACAAATGTAAATTTAAAGCAGAAAAAAACTCAATCAACAAATTTTTAACATTATTCCCATGTTTTATAGTAAACTTAGAAACATTAATACATATTCAAGACAAAATAACTTTTCTTGGAGGACTTTATTTTTAATTAGAAGATAGTTAGGGACATACAATGTAAATAGATAGTTTCAATATTAAGAGTAATAATTTAAAACAACTTTTTATAAAATATCATAATTATTCACTTGATCAGTTTAATCAGGTTGCTGATTTTTTCTTATTATCATATGAGCCTATACACCTACTAAATTAAAGTTCATTTTTATGGTATGCCTAGCCTGGGTCAATTTAGCATAGACTTGTTGTCCAATATAAATGGTGAAAAAAAGCTTCAATATCCTTTAAATTGAAACAAAAAAAAAAAAAAAAAGAAGATGATATCTGTTCATAACTAATGGCTTAAAGTGAATTAGAAACCACAAAAACATCCATGCTCATAACTTGAAACAGGATCAGTACTTAATTTGGTATTGATATAGTCTATTTAAGAGACACTCTGACAAGATGACAAAGAGCAGTAAAAACAATATCTTTACTCACTATATGACTTAGACATTCTTTAAAGAATAGAACAAGATTATTAAAAAATCCCTCAATAACTCCAACCTATTCCCAAAAATAAGTGTTCAGAAATCTTATATTTATATATATAATCCATATATAATACATACATATAATAATTTAAATACTCTTATGGTAATGAAAAAATTATCTGCATATTTTAATAACTCCCATAAAATTTTAAATTGCAATAAAATTATTTTAAAGAATTCTGGCTAATATATAAACAATGAAAAATATAAAAGATGCCTTAGTTTATAACACATCTTAGATTTAGAGATTTTTAAAAAAGACATTCTTTTTATTTAAATATACAAATAATTATTGAGAAGATTATATATTAGGTTGAGGGAAAAGAAGTTCATTATTTTTACATGAACTTCATGTAATTTCTTTCAGATTCACTTTGTAAAAAGGTTTAAAACAGTTTTCATGTAGATTTTTAGGTCTTGCACAAAGCTATGACAGCTGACAAGCGGTCAACTAAAATGATTTTTGATATTTTATAGACATTCTCGACGATCCATGAGCGGTGCATCTTTAACATAAAAAATACAAGTATGGAATTGACGAAACGAAAATTGTACATAACTGGTTGCACAAAGTCTTATATAGATTGTACATAGTCTTATATAGAACAATCAACACTTTTCACAATTTTGGCCATCTGGCTAGCATTTTCGCCATTATAAAAGAAAAACTAAAATGTATCAAATTTTCTGTTTGTTGTCTTCCAATTTTAAAACCTTGTACTCATAACTGAATTAATCAAACAAAAAACTGGAAGAGAATATTTTAGTGTCAAATGTCAACTTTCCAATGAGCATAAATATGAAATCGTTTGACAGATACCTCGCGAGATATCAATCACTACAAACATCTACTGAAAAAAATAATGGATTACTTTGTGCCCAACCTAATATGTATATATATAATTTTAAACTCTTAAATGCATTAAGTTTCAAATTTGATATAAGACTATTAAATTGAAATGCATATTTGAAATTGATTTGATTTTAATATTTAGCTGTAGAACATGCATTAACAACATGTTCAAAAGAACATGTTGCTAATGCATGTTCTTTTGAACATAAGTTACAAAATTAACATCAGCTGACTAGTTTGTTAAAATATAAACACTACTGTAGTGAAACACTGACATATCTTCAGAAAAAATTTAGCAGAATAAAACTTTTGACACTTTTAAGTGAGTATTTTTATATTTACTATAACACAATTATTTATTTTTTTAAACAAAGGCCATTTTGCTTGGAGAAAACATTTCCATTTTTGTGGCAATTTTGATTTTTCGAGTTAACTGTATGAATTGTTTATAGTGGCATACTTTTTCCTTTACTTGGCTAACTGCAATGGACTGTGATATATTTTGACTTTAACTTAGAAAATTACTTTTAAAGGTTAGTGAACTAAGATACAATATGATTGTTGCTCAATTGTCCTCATTTATGCACAAGGGCTAATTAGAACAGGAATTACAATTTAAAGTGGACACCAAACCACTACTACAAACATTCAAGCTTAAAAATTGAATGCACAAACTATTGAAACAAAAGTCAAAGAACTAACAATTTGATTACCAGTTTGGCGTTAATGAAGTATAATTATAATAATTATTATTTTTTTTTTTTTTTTTGCAATTGAAGTTTAATTCAGTGTGGGCTACAGTCTAAAATGGATTTTAAATCATAAGAAATAACCACACTCAAGATGGCAATTGAATTGACTAACCGTTTAAGTAAAAGACAAAGGACTTTTATTTAAAGAATGAGAAAAATTTGAAATATTGATTGATCAAGAAAATTGTTTACATGTGAAATAAGAAAAATAGCAAATTAAACAGTATAATCCTGTGTGCAGGAATCTCAATGGGTTATGTTCATAAACTCAAAAAATAACAAAGCTTTGCATAAAATGAAACTTATTCAAAATATTTTTCTCCTACAAAATTATTCAAAAAAAGTTTTAACCATTTTCTTATGTCAGAATTTCTAATTTTATATTATGATGTTGTAAGCTCATTAAAACCTTTGACTTTTCCAAGTTTATTTTCCAGAAATATTATACTAGGTTTCGTTATATAACACTTTCCCACAAAAAATAGGCAAATTTAAATATTTTGATTTTTTAAAAGTCAAAATTATTTTAATATTTCTTTAAAAAGTTTGTGGAAACACTAAACTGTAAGTAATAAATTCACACTAAAGTAAATCCAATTTCATTCCCTTTCCTTTTTTCAACTCTTCTCTGATAATTAGTTAAACGAGAAGATTTCTAATAATTTGTTTAATATAATTATTTCACGTTCCAAAATTTGATAGAATAGCTGCTTAAATTAGATTTAAAATCAATGAGATTTAGGAATCCCTGAAAAAAATTATAAATTAGGATTCTAAAAGTTAAAGATGTTTGGGATGATTGGATCCTACTCAAGCTCCATCACTCACTTCCCTCACAGTCCTTATGAGACATCGTTTCTGACCATAAGGATATTTTGTTAAAATCAGAATATGTATTTGTAACACAAAACTAATGCAGTCATGCAAGCACAAAATTTCATCATGTAAAAATAGAAACATGTTTCAATGTCAATATATATGCACTTACTAGAACATAAATGATTTTTTTAATGCATTTTTAACTCAGCATTCAAAATAAAAAAGCAATATTTATTATAATAAGACACAATGATATTTTAGACATGACCAACATGGTGGAAGTTTTACAAATACTCTTTGTTTGAATCCAATATTATATTTATATAATACATAAACTTGCTTTTACAAGGAATTTTAAAAATAGAAAATAATGTCAAAAATTGATTTGAATAAACCAAATTGGTTTAAATGCTTTTAAATCTTCTAAAAATATCAAAACATTTAGCCAGCTAAATGTTTTGACATTTTTTACCATAAAACAGTGTCACTTTGATTGTGAATTTAGTGCATTTATTCCTTTCACTTCTGCACATCTAAAACCAATACAAGTTAAAGAAATATCTTAATTTAGATGCACGCAATTTTTAGATAAAAGTTTGAATATTATATTTATTTTGTAATATTTATTAATATGAAATTAAAAAGTTACATTTTAAACAGAACTTTGCATTTATTTTTTTAAAATAATATTCTTTTTAAAAGATAACATAAAGCAATACTTCTTAGCAATAGAAAGAGGTTAATCTGCGCCTTAGGTCCCCTACTTCGCCAACTCACGAATTTGAAGCGTTTTCTCATGCATGCTCAATAATTACTCGTTTGTTTTAGCCTTTTCATTGGTCGCTAATTAAATTTCACTTTGAAATAGCGGTAGAATTTTCGCCATGGCATCCGTGTTTTTGAAAACGCGCCAAGGAGGGGACCTAAAGCGCATTTTCACTGAAAGAGAGTTCTTTTATATAGAAATACATTATTTTAGAATTATAATAACTTTTGATAAAAATGTTTAAACCATGACAGAGTTATTAAGCATTAACTAACTGAAGCTAAAATGTTAATACTGAGTAACTTAGATGCATCATACTTCCACATACATGAACTTGAATATTTTCAGCAAGAAACAGCTCAGATCAAAATGAAATGCAAAATAATGATAGACAAGGGAAATACACTTCCAAGGAAATAGATCTGTTCTTGAATGTAATTAGACAAAACTGTTTATAACTGAAATACATCAGCCAAGCCATGAAAGCTTTCAGTGTCATTTGTTTTTTATTTTACAAAACATAAATGGTATTTTTTTTTTTTAAACTTTACTGTTAGCTCTTCTGAAAAAGATTTTTTTTTTCATCAGACTTTCAGCAGCAGTATATAATACGGACAACAAAATTCAAAATTTAATGCACAATCAGTAAATTACACACAGTAGATAAACATAGAAATATAAAAATAAAATACAAAATGATTCAGCCATTTGAACATCTTATTATTTAAAAAAGATTATAGACTAAAATAGTATTATTATAACTGAATGAGTAATTAAATGAATAACTAAATAAAGTATCATAACTGAATGAGAATTCAGTTATGAAATAATTTATCATAACTGAATGAGAAATAGAGTTTTCAATTTTAACAGTCCAAGAAAGAATAAAAATTATTTTATTTAATAAAATAAAAATATATCTTCATATTATGGCACTGAATATAAATGAAATATTAAACAATTCCTAACATTAGTAAATTTATTTGGCATTTTAGTATTATGAATAATATTAAAATGCTGAATCATTTATTTTTGTCTAAAATTTTACAAGTAAAATAAGTAATTTTAAACTTTAATTTGTATATAAGAATTTTTTTTTTTGACTAATCTATAAACAAGAAAATTGAAAATAAAAAAGAAAATTAAAATTATACAAGTTAACATTTCTAATGAACATTTAATATTTGTTAAAAAGTTTTTGTACAATGCTTTCAATATTTAGAAAAGCACATTAATTGTCATCTGTTAAAATTCCCAATTACTCAACAGAAGATGTAAATACAATGAAAAAGTTACATTATCTTTTTAATTCAAGTAACATAATGTGAAGCAAAGAGTATTCTTCCAGAATATACTTTTTTTCTAAATGGCAAAGAAACAATTTTTTTAATTTTAATAATTTAAATTTTGCATTGTAAAAAAATTTTTATAATGTATTTTTTTATGTAAAAAGATAAAATGATTATAGAAAAATGAATATAAAATTTTGCATCATAAAAAATTTTTTATAATACAATTTTTTATAATGTATTTTTTTATGCAAAATGTTACGTTTTGATATTCTTATATTTTTTAGAATAAACTTTCTACATACTTCAATCAAATTTTCATTTTGCATATGAGCTATCTTAAAAAATGATCCACATTGAAATGTTAAAACAATGATCATATCTATTGTTTAAGTTCCTTAATTCAAAATGGTGAAACACAAGGAAGAGGAGTGCTGTACAGGTATTGTCCTTGTCACTTGAAAAATTAAGTGTTTAATAAAGTGTAGTGTTCAGTTTAATCAATTAGTACAATTCATCATTATTTGACAGTTGACATATATATGTGTATGCATAAATTAGCATGAAATTATAAAAAAAAATGTTTAATTTCATTTTTTTTAATATTAGGTATAGCATATAAATATACCAAATTTAAATTTTTAAAATTAGGATAGCACATAAATGTACATAAAAAGTGCACAATGAATTTTTTTAATGTTGATTCAAATCATTATTAAAATACAAATGGAAAAATGGTTATTTTTATTGAAGAATGATCATGAACATTTAATGTAGAACACATCATGAAACAATATAAAAGAACTAAAAATTAATAGCATTCATTAAAATTACTCGCATATATAACCAAATAACTTTTTATGGGCTATGTAGAGATACAAAAATTCTTTAAACATTCAGGAAATTTATATAAATTACAAGAGAAATAAATTAAACCACTAATTACAATTTTGAAAGCTTTAATTGTAAGAAGCCAAAACAGTTATGATGCAAAATATGTTAGCATAAGCGAATTTTTTCTTAGAAGAAATACATTTTAAAAATTAAATGATATTATACTATATATTAAATTTCCTCTTAAATAAAGAAAGAGCGTTTCAAAAATTATAAAACAATTTCATAATGGATTTTAATAATTCTACTTTGAAAATAATAATAATTATAGAATAATTTTGTATTTTCTGCACGATTTCAAAATAATATTAATTAACAATTTCAAAAAGAAACTTCGATTTCTGATACAAATGCAATGCATCAAATAAAAATTACAAGCATATTTAATAAAATTAAATATAGGAAATAAAAGTTTTGTTTTGTTAATATTGATGCAAACAACTAAATCTCTACCTCCTGTGGGCTAAGCTTAGGAACTCCGTAAGAATGACATTTTCGATAGTTCTCGGGTGACCGGCAAGCAGTCATGACTCCTCTCTTTACTAATAACAGGGCCCTCGACCAGCTGATGGCCTGGGATATACTAATGCAGCTACGCAATACGCATGGAGCCATGGCGCAAGACCAGTGACCTATAATGTGGACAAGTTTTACAGATTTATATATTACTTCAGTGCATTTTATAGTGCGATATGGAAAGAAGAGTCAATCTGAGATGTAAAAATAAATACAAATCTCCTTGTTTTCGCAGAAATTTTCACTTTAGTGTTGCCATCATAACTGAGGGAGTCCAAAAACTAGCAACTGCGCATGAATCGATCTGAAAAGTCCTAGAACTTGCGGAATGCTAATGAAGTTTCGGTTTCATTATTAAGTTAAAAAAATTTTTTTTGAAACTTATGATGTTACAAGTCAGCAAGAAAGATTTGGATAAATACAAATATGCAATTTCTAACGTAATAGAAATCATTAGATAAAATAAGAACACATAAACAATAAGCACATGGTAAATTGACCTTCAGGTGGCATTCATTTTTCGAAAACAATTATATATTGTTTTTAGATTTTTTTAAAGAAAATTTCCTTTTTTTGACCATTGATTATTATCAAATTTATTGCATTTTAGAAGTATTTTCATAAAATTACGTTAATAATATATTTTTAATTTTTTTCCTACTTTAATTTAAAATATAAAAAAGAAGATAATTAATATGACATAAATAAAAATTACTTAAGAAGGATTTTAATCAATTGTTTTGGTTTCTCTCTCTTTCTTAGATAATCACCACTCAATTTTATTTTTTTAAAAAGCGCAGTAATGTACAACTCACATTTTTTAAAAGAAACAAAAAATAATATTTTGGTTGAAAGAAAAATTATCATGGCGTGAAGTTGTTATGTCTTTTGTTGCGCAATGAAAGTTTATAAAAACAAAAATCTGCTTTTAAAATTTCCTAAAACAAAGGAGGACTGTAAAATAATTTTCACAAATGTTCGACCAATATAACATGCAGTTTTTCTTTTTCACTATTACATCATATCATGGGTGATTTGGACCGAAGTTTGACATCCATGGACTGGTTACCCAGACTTAATGTCCGAGGCTCACTAAATGGAGCTGATGCACATGATGGTACTGTAACATGTGACAGTAACAGAAACTGTCGGCAGAAAGATGGGAAACCTCCGTATAGTTATGCTACTTTAATATCATATGCCATAAATAGCTCGCCGTCGAAAAAAATGACATTAAATGAAATTTATAATTGGATATGCTCTAATTTTCCGTATTATCGAGATGCAGGAGACGGATGGAAAGTAAGAGCTACATAAACATTTTCTTGAAGATATATCTGTAATACTTTTTATTAGGTTTAAATTTTAAAGACATTAATGAAAATTTTTCCCTTGATAACTTACACAAAATGCAATTGAGTTGACAGATGTGAAAAACACAATTTTTCGTCCTTGACTTTATTTGTTTCAATGACAGACATAATCTAAAAACAAATTATAAACTGTGAAAAAATACTGTATTTAAATATGTATTCAAGCAAAATACAATAAACTTTAATTTAATTATTTAACGCAATGATTGAATATTATGATAACATTACCTTTGAAAGTAAAATTATTTATAAATTAATAGGTTTTATCCCTTTCACAATATACAAAATATGTAATGAGCATGAATACATAATTTTACTAATTATAATTTTTAGAATTTTAAATTAATTAATGATTGCATTAACCAATATAGTATTTTTTAAAATAGGTATAACCCTTTTTAGCCACCCTAAATAGTTGCTTGTTGCTAATTTGAAATATTAATATTTTTTCATGAAGGATGAGTCAAAAATAGATGTCTTAAGGTGTACTAAAATCCAATTTCTTATGAATAAATAAGAATAACAAGGAACATTAGCTGACCTTAACATCCCATATGAAAAAAGATCATACAAAAAAGCCCTGCCAACCCCCAAAAAATGTAAGATAATCACATTCCAGATTAAATAAGCCTTGTGTTCTGAAAATTTTAAGTGTTCGCAAAAATTGAATTCTCACAAAATTTATTGGTGGCCTTATTCACAAAGTATTGTTTAGGAATTCAATGGATTTTAAAAGAGCATTTTTTTTTTCTTAAATTACCAAGAAAGAAGACTTTTTTTTCTTAAAATACTTTAAAGAAATAAGTCCCTCTTGGTTTTATAAATACAATTATTTTAATGATTTTACTTCATTTATATTTCAAAACTATATATGTAGTAGAATGAATAAGGCATGGTTTGAAGGTATTTATTAGATAATCAGCCTTTTAGAATAGAATATCAGATTTTCTCTCCTAAGACACAGTTGAATGAACGTATATGAATATTACACTTTGAAGTGGAAAGTAGTTTGGAATTTTCTGGATTTTCTCTGTTGCAATATATATAATAGTTGTTAAATACATTACTATGTACATTGAATATTATAACATTTGAACATGAATATACATGATGTTAAAATCACAGCAGAAAATGATATTAATCCTTTGAGTACTGAATTATTTGAAGACTATCAAATTGAAGTAAGCAGATGACAAGTCTCACACATTCATCAAATGTATCCAAAGGGTTAATTGAGTTATATGGTTTTTTGCCATGCATTGATAAACTTCTTTAACTAAAACCTGTTGTGGCTCAATGGCAGATCTAAATTCAATTTCTTGTAGAACAATAGGAAATGGATGTTAATTTTATTTATATACATCTGTTGAGATAAATGTTTGGATTACAATATTTTTCAGCTATTTATTTGCAATATCAAATTATAATAACAATTATTCTATAGTCCAGTGTGAGGGCTATGCTTTTGAAACTGGATGCAAGTTTCAAGTTTGATTCCAGTTTGCTGAAAAATTGGAGGTGAATATTGTAATTCTGCTTTCAGCATGAATGTTTATTAAGGATGCTTGAGGCTTTTCCAGGTATCCTGCTTTGTAACAGATAAATGTACCCAAAATTTATCAAAGATTACCTAGTGAGCAAGATGCAACTGATAAACACATATAATTTATTACAACCTTTGGTTGTTAGGCCAATTACTTAATATGTAAATATGTTATATAGTTTCAAACTATATAACATATTTTTGACGAAAACTATTGCTTTGATAATCAATTGCAGGGATATAATAGAATAATACTGGAATTCTTCCTTTTCTTTATCAACACAATAGTACTTCTATTCTTGCGCATTCAATAAAATATCATAATTTGATAATCAGGGGGAGATGTTTACCTAACTGCCTCTGAAGCTTTGGTTGCATGCTTGAGCCATTGAACCAATGACCATATGTGAACTGTTCACCGTGTTATAAGGAGAATGAAGTGTAATTTCATTGACATCAGAACTCTATGAATTTCTGACTTCAAGGGGTTGATGCTATGATTAAACAGGCTGTATCCCAGTGTACGGTACGCTATTTTTATACAATTAATATAATTATATAATATAAAATTATATTATTTTATACAAATATAATTTTATACTATATTATATACAATTAATTATAAATGTATAAATGCATACCGTTGTATATATGCGTACCGTACAAGGAGCGTACCATTCACTGGGAATTAACCGATTAAACAAATAGAATCCTTTCCTTTTATCTGATTCCAGTTTGTTATGCATGTAGTGCTTTTCAAACCAACAGTATAGTTGTCTAGCAACTTTTGTTCACATAATGTAAGATTTAGTTAACTCGAGAGTTATATTTGGTTATAAATTCCAATATGATTAATAAATATTTTGATTATATCATTAGTTTTGATCTTATGTTTGTTGTATAAATAAATAAATATGTATGATAATTAAATGGTATATAATGCACCAATAGTATGTAATCATATAATATATTTTTAGCATATAAATTAATTTATTTAAAATAATCTGAAAGAGGTATATTAATAATTTTACTCTCATTAAAAATAATTAATTTTTAGATTAAAAGTATAAAAATAAGATTTTGTAAACAGTAAAATAAATGTATTTGTTCCAAACGAAATTTTTAATTCAGCTGCTTTAAATTTCATGTATAATTATATTTATAAATTTCTTTCACTTTTTGTCAATTATATTTTCATTTTCAGAATTCTATAAGGCACAATCTATCTTTAAATAAGTATTTTAGGAAAGTTCCTCGCCCTAAAGATGATCCTGGAAAAGTGAGTTTGCTTTATTAACTTCATTATTTTATTTTCTTATGCATAAAAATGTAGTCATATTTTAACTGTTTTAAATATTTTGGAAAACCAATAAAATATTTTTAAGAACATTTAAGTAAAAAAAAAAAAAGAAATTCTACATATCCTTATCTATTGATGTAAAGTTTCTTACAACTCAACCTTTATATTCTTTTTTAATAAAGGTTTTGAAGATTTTTTTATTTTTATTTTATACTTATTTTTACTTACTTATTATTTTATTTCCAATATTTTGATACCACACCTGGTGGATAGTGTTATTACACCAGCATGTTTCCCTGTACCTAGTCCTGAATTGGGCTTTACCAGTTAGTAGATATAAGCAGCCAAGTGTTAGTCTTTGTAATTTAGAAGCAGGACCAAGCAGAAGACACTTACATACTTGACTTGTTACCCCCAGAGGTATAATTTCACTTGGAGGACATTGTGACCAAAATATATTTAAGGTGCCCCAGCCACCTTTAGTGAACATGACAGATCTACAATTAAGACGGGATTCAAACTCATTATTTTCTGATAAACGAGAGTGAGGCAATAACTAACTAGGCCTCTACGACCTGGATGGATACTGTAACAGCTGAAGACTTTAATAAGATATTTAAATATTAATTGGATAAGTTACCTTCCTGGAAAACTTTTTTATGGATAATGGGCCAAATTGGATACTGTAACGGCTGAAGACTTTAATAAGATATTTAAATATTAATTTTGCATAAGTTACCTTCCTGGAAAACTTTTTTATGGATAATGGGCCAATTTGTATACTGTAACGGCTGAAGACTTTAATAAGATATTTAAATATTAATTGCATAAGTTACCTTCCTGGAAAACTTTTTTATGGATAATGGGCAAAATTGGATACTGTAACGGCTGAAGACTTTAATAAGATATTTAAATATTAATTGCATAAGTTACCTTCCTGGAAAACTTTTTTATGGATAATGGGCCGTGTTCCCATATCACAAGGGAAGAAACTCAAAAAACTCACAAGCATTTACTTCCATAAACATGCACACAGAAGGTAGAAATGCAACATTCATTTCTCATTATTCCACTGTGATTGTAATTAATCCCAAGACCTTATGCCCTGAAATTTGAGTGGCAAGAATGTTTTTTTTTTTTTTTTTTTTTTTTTTTTTTTTTTTTTTTTTTTTGCCACT
>JAPDSC010036715.1:0-12560 GCA_026290005.1 Latrodectus geometricus
ATGTTTTTCTTTATTTAAAAATTGAAACAGTTACGGCGGGAGCTCCCAGTAAAATTTTTTTCTTTATTATTTTTTGCTTTGAAATGAGTTTATTTTTATTACAACAAATAAAAAAACATTTTTATGCTGGAAAAAGTTTTAGGATATTTCATATTGTTTTTCATTGTATAAAAACATATTCCAAGTAATATAAAATAAAATTTCAGAGTTTTGATAGAATTGTTTAATTTGAAATTTTAATTGTATTCCTTATTTGGAATATAGTTAAAATTTCAAATTTCTTTCCATAACATGTTTTATTTTATAAGTGGTATTATTAAATTTTATAAAATTTATAAATTATCTTAGTCCTTTCATTATTTTAATTATTTTTATCTTATTGGATAAAAATGATTAAATTTATTGTAACTATCTTTATCTTTCTTTCCATCTTGTTCTTCCAAGATGGAAAGAAAGATCCAAGATATCCAAGATAAATTTTTTGAAACCGATTCATTTACAAGTACTACTTTGAGAAAACACAAATCCGTGTTCTAAAATTAAAATTGATCTTGTTTTTATAATTTTCATTCTTTTTGTAGAATCAAAATTAAATACTTTCGTTCTAGAGAAAATGTTATCTCACTTTATTTATGCATTTGAATAAAGTTGTAAATCTTTATTTGGAATAAACTAATCATAAATAAAATACTCTATTAATATTAAATTCGAATAAAGTACTTTTTATTTGATTACTTATTTAACTTAATTTAGCTTTCATAATTTAAGAAACGGTTATGTACAAAATAGGATTCTTTCTTTCTAATAAAAGATGATTAAGAATATAAAATATATTTTATCTCAGTCAATATTAGTTTAAATATTCGAAATGCTTTCATCTAAAGTTGGGTTTATTTTTACACTAATGTAAATAAAGGGAAAAAATAGATCAAATATGTATTCATATTTTAAGCATGATTAGAGTTAGAAAAAATACAAGTTTTCTAAAAATTTAATATATTTTTCCGTTTCTAATATTTTTCAAAAAAATTATAACAATTATTTATTTTTTCAATTTTAAACTAAATACTTCTGGTATTATAATAAATAAGATTAATATAAGTAACATATCAAATTACAAAAAGCGCTGTAAAAACTATACAGAAATTTAAAATTCAAATTATAATGTTTTTCCAGTTTTCAATACTCACAATACCCACAATACTAACCACGTGACTATATCAGTATTACAATTTTTTTTTTAAAATAAAAGTAGCATCTTTTTTTTATTATTATTCTTTATTTTTTGACTTGTTAAGTTTTCAATTTAAACTCCTATATTTAAGATAATTTTGAGAAAACGCAACTATTCATCTTCGAATTCTTTTTAATATAAAATTTCAATTGTTTTACAAGCTTCTTTTGTATAACTTGTATTAAAATAATAATTCTTTATTGATCATTATTAAGTAAATAAAAACTAACAGTGTACACATAAAGCACTAATAGTACTGATAGTACTAGCCATATTTCTTAATCTCTATTAGAATACAAATTTTATTTTAAGATTTATATAATCATATCTTTAATAAAAGGAAACAAATAGAAATTTTTTTGCAAATTTTAACTTATTGCAGTTAGTGATCTAAATGCTTTATAAACCTCGAAACAAAAAAAATATCACTAAAATTGTTCTGATGTTTATATATCCATACCATTAATTTAAACAAGATTTTGTTTTTGTTTCAATATTGTTGAAAAAGAATTTCTGGATGTAAAATCTGTATAAGAAAATCCCATACTAAACAAGCTTATATTGTGACATAAAATGTACACATAATGTTTATCTTTATTAAGATACACGTCACTTATATTTAAATATACTTAAGTGTAAGTAATTCCTTTTCTAACATTTTAAAGCAACTGGGAAATATGTTGACCATATTAAAGTACTTTGTAAATTGCTTAAGTGACTGAGAGCTTTTAGCGTCTGAGAAAATCTACTTTTAAATGAAGTCTTCTTGGTAATTTTCAGTTGCAACGATTGATGAAATTTAAGATTAATTTTCTAGAAGAGCGATTAGAGTTAGTCTCCATTTATATCCACGGAAAAAAAATAAAAAACAATCTCCTATTTCTTTCGAATAGAACAAACTTAATATAATAGGAAAATATTTTCTGGTTGCGCTCAATTTTCTTTAACCGAAATAATTGCCAGGGCGATACGGAAAGGTAGCATTTAGAAGGTGACGGGTTCGATACCTAATTCATCCAAAAATCGTGTTTTGAGGTTTTACCTCGTAATCTTATATAGGGTCCATTGTTCTTATTTTTTATTTTGATGTAGAAATTTGGGGAGATGAGTGCTTTTATCTTCATTTTTTGTTGTATACACCAGCATACTTTCCTGGCTCACAGATGGGCTGTTCGATTTATGTGGAAGCAGCTGGAAAGGAATCTTCTTAATTTTAAAGCAGAGATTAAGCAGAAGATAAAAATGTTTGACCTGATATCTCAATATGTATTATTTTACTTGGAAGGCATTTTGACCACAGCTTGACCACGGATAAAACGGGATTTGAGCTCACTACCCTCCAAAAAGGGAGAATGATGTCATAACCAAGTAGATCACCCCAAGCTGGAGAGGTTAGTGTCAAATGAGGAATTGACTTCGTAGTATGACCGTGGTTGGCATTTTTGAAGCGGTAGCAGTTTTAGTTTCTATGATCAGCATAAATCGGCAGCCAGATCTTTATTTCAGTAACATAGTTTAAAAAGCGAGAGTTACATTTGAGCAAAAATCAATTTAATGGTTGATATCAAAAAGATGCGATATGTTTGTCTTTTTGTATGAATTCAATTTTGTTGTTGTTGACACTTGGCGAAGTCAAGCCCACCCGTCAGGGACTGGGCGAATGAAGTCAGAAGGAGTGTCTTCTATTTTTGAACAGAGCATCCCCTACAAGGCAGGAAGTACGACTTTGGCTCATAGATGGCAGCACCATCCCGATCTTCTAATTCAGAGATTGAAGCCAGAGAAGACCCAAGGTATAGCTCGTGAAACCGCCAGAGATACTAATTTATAATGGGAACATGGAGGACATTGTGACCATGACATATTTTACGTGCCCTAGTCGCCATTAGTGAACACTTCAGGGTTTTGAACTCACCATTTTTCGGTAACAAGAACGACCCCTTAACCTACCAGGCCACCATAAGATTTCTCTTTTAAAACAATTAAATATAATTATATATGAAAACAATTTACTTTCAAGTTAAAATAGTAATTCAAAATTGATTATTAACTTGTGATATTAAATAAATATTTTAAGAAAATCTGAAATATAAGACATTATTAAAGAACATAACTGAAATTCTGCATGCCATTATATAGAGTTTAAAATATTATATTTTTTATAATTTTATTTTTTTAGCATCTTTTCCAAAAAAACATCAATGCATTTATAAAATAGTGATTATAATCAACCATAAAATCTCTATTAAGAATGACAAAATACATTAATTTAAACCTTGTCAGTATATGTCTTTCTATTAATAACAAAGATTTCAAAAAACAATGATAGTTTACACTAAAAATTTTTATTTTAGAATTTTATTCCTAAAAAAAAGATAATTCATTCTAAAACTATTTCAATTTGTGCGGCGAGATGTTTTCTATATTCTAGAACACAATTTATTATATAATAGAATTCAATTTATGTAACCAAGTAAAATTAGAACTAGAAAGTAAAATTAGAAATGTAATTAGTTTAATAAATTTAAAATATGCTAAAAATCATTCACTTTTATACTAATATGTTAAAGTACATTAAAACTATTAAAGTTTTCAACTCTTCAAATTAATAATCTACGCGTAATTCTTTTATTATTAACATAATCACATATGCTATATGGACAGGATAAAATGAAAACATATTTTCCAAATCTCATTCGCTCATTTTCTTCAACATCAAAAATTCTCGTTTTGCTGAATTAACTTTTGTCTTGATTAAAAAGAAGATAATTAACAAAAAATGAAATCTTTAGAAATCATTAAAAATATATAACATATGTACGTTTAATAATAACATATTAATAGGCTGGCCGAGAAGTTAGTAAGAGTTTTGTTCTATTCGAATCATTGTCATTTTCTTTTTTCTCTAATTCATGGAAAAATAAATACTTAAATATCCGAGATTAACCATCGAATTAGGCTTCTAAATTATTCCTAAAGAAATGCATGCTTTCACGAGACAAATAAAATATTTACGGCTTTTCTATACGGATAATTAGGATTAAACTCTTTTCTACAAAAGAAACAAGCAAAGCTGTTAGAGAAATATAAATATTTTAACTAAGCCTAAACTATAACGTATTGACTTATTATTTTTATTCCTTTTTTACAATATGCTGAATTAATGTAGAATATTTTTAAAAAAAGAATACTGAAAAAATAAAAGTTATTAAATTGTATCACCAAACATGCCTTATTTGTAAATAATATTCATTCGAATATAAATTTCCATTTAAATTTTAAAAAACTGCTTGCATTAAAAAGTAGAGATATTGTTGGTTACATTATTTTTTTATTAACCATAAAGTGGTTGTTTCTTTCGTTACCGTTGAGATCAGGTGTACGTCACTTTATTTTACGTATAGTTGTTCTGTGAGTTCAACAAATAATCGTTTTCACGAATAATGCTGAATAAACAATTTTGTCCACCTATCCAAAACAAGTCAATGTGTCAGTGGGATGAGCTCTTCAGTGAGCAGTTGGAAAGAAAATGTTGGCCAATATCTTAGTGGGATGGGTTATTTTATATATGATTGGAGATTTGTCCCTCTTATACTGCTATTGAAATATAAATACTTATTCATCATTCAGTAAAGATAAATTTATTTCATATAGCATGTAAAGCGCATTCAATATTAATATTTTATTGTTTATGTAAGCAATAAATAAATCATAACATCCACTTAATACTAGTTAGTTTAAATCGGCATGGACGGTTTAAATGGTTTTTTGTTTGTTTGTTTGTTTTGTGTTCTGATATTTTAAATTTAATAGCAATTTTCGTTTTGCTGACGTGAATGTTGATGTCGCCAAACTTAAGCAACTTGGTGCCAAATCAACACGATTTTGGAATATTAACCGAAATAACCTTAAAGTTAATTATATTTTGATGTGTTTACCTTACATTAAAATAAATATTTTACAGCTCTCTACTCATCAGAAATCTGACTAAGTTATCTGTCTCAAGTTTTAATAACTCCATGCTTTAATATTTTAAATAAATGATAAAACCATTTTTGTGGCTACTAATGTCTCAGCACTCGACGTCATCACTTGAAGATAAGTTAAAAGCTTGAAAATAACATTTCCTGCGACCATACAAAGACATATTTCTGGTACATCCGCAATAAATCATTCTGCTGCATTATTGCGATGTAAATACACTCATGTAAATATATAGCGTGATGACGAAACTATCAATTTATCATTATGAATTGATCACCTTATGAAGCTATTAACTCTATATCCCCAGGCAATATTTCACCATTTTACTAACAACTAACTAAAGAGAAATGTAATTGTAGGGCATAATGTTTTAATCATATTGCTTTATTAAATAACGAGTCTGAATTGGTATCAAAGGTAAATCTTTGGTGTGGATATTTATTGATTTTGTAATGGTTGTTTTGCAATATTCAACTGTTTAATAACCATATTTGTATTTTGCAATACAATTGCGAGAGTTAAGTAATAAAATTAGGTTAGATTTGTTTATTGCCTAAGTTTTTGGTAGACAGATTCTCTTAACTGTAACCACTAAATATCGAAAGATTAGGGTGACATTCTTACTATTCGAAAGATACTAAGTTCGAATCCTAACCAAAAATATTTCGCTTATTTGATTTTTGATTGGAATTTGAATCCAATTTATAAATATTCAATATTAATTTATAAGTTCTGTTGACTGTAACCACTAAATACAAAATGTTGTGCTGGTTTCGTTGCTTAGGATGCCGTTCTCATTCTCGGAAGGTAATGAGTTCGAATCCTAACCAAAACCAAAGATATTTCACGTTCACTAAAGGCATCTCGATCATGTTAAATAGGTCATAGGTTCATTATTCTTCAAGTAAAATGATACATCTGGAGGTGGGAGATGAATTATTTGGGGTACTTTTTGGTATTTCTTATATATTATGAAGAATCCCAACCACACGTCTTCTTGATATGTGATCGTGATTAGGTGATAGTCACATTGTCCTTCAAATGAAATGATGCATCTGGAGGTCAGAGATCAATTATTTGGAGTCCTTCGTTTGGCATTCTTCATAAATTATGAAGACTCACTACCGCCTTCTTCCACATAACAGGTATAGCCAAATCTTTGCTAGGTACAGATCTATGCTGGTGAAATAACTAACACTGCACATTATGGATTATTATCACGTGAAGGTATATAAACACGAGATTTAGGAAAGTTTGAAGCATTCCACGCCACACTAGTGGAATGACATTAGATTTTTTGGAACTTTTACACCGCAAAACCAATTTCAGCTTGATGGCTTTCACTTACGAATTGAATACTCATTCGTTACGAACTAATTACCATAACATTATTTTACTTACTTATAAAATTTTTTTAATTAAAACCAGAAAAATCACAGATAAGTTAATAGTAAGAGCAACTAGATAATACTATAAAACAATTTCTCTTATTTCAGAAAATATTTCATACAATCTACCAAATCATGTATTAAAATTTTCTTTGATAGTGTTTAGCTGTAATTACTTTTGCAACTAAAACTCCTTTTGACATTACACATTCCAGTGATAGCATCATTTTTATTTCTATCTTCACTAACATTCTAGTTAATTAAGTTCAGTGCTAATATTGACACTCGTTATTCGTTGAAGCCTGTTTTGCCTTCCTCCGACGTTGTTCGTGATTAATTGCTCCCTCGTGTTCCATTCTTTTCTTCGTACAACAACCCCAGGTAATGTAGCGTCGTCGCAAAGTCGGGAGTATGAGAGCCTCGTGATATTAAATCAGTGAAATGAGAGAAGGTATTACTCTGGGTGTTTGGTAGAGATTTTAATTTTAATTTTGCTCATGAAAGTTAATTTTGTTTCATTAATTTGTTTGATAATGCATTGATTTTTCCTTTAATTACGATCGTTTCCTGTTAGAATCAATGTTTTAGTGAATTCTTAAAAATGTACGTGAATTGAATGATTTTATAAACTAAAAGAAAATTATTTATTTATAACCATAAAATTAAACATTCGAATAATGTTTCATAATATGTTAAAAAATAAAACTATCATTTAATTTCACGAGCTTAGCAATACCATGTTCTTAGAGATAGAGCTCATGAGAAAATTATCTGCTGAAGTATTGATCTTTTTATTTGACTGTGATTGAAATTTTTTGGGTGACTTGTTTTGTTTATTATTTTCCAGCAAATAAATAGCGATAGAAAGTATAAGCCTGGGAAAATAGGAAGTATTTCGAACTAAAATTAAAAGAAAGCACTGTTGCAACTCAATATACTAATTTGGGGGAAAATAAATCCCTTATTTTTCGGTCGATGACTGTAGTGTTCGATATCACATTCAGTATCGAACATACAATATCAGATTTATGCTCGTTGGAAAGATCACATTTCACACTAAAAATATTTTGCTGTTTTTTATTTGGTTAATTCAATTATCAGTGTGTTAAAAATGGAAGTCAACAAAGAGAAAATGAAAGCAGTTCACAGTTTTTCTTTAATAAAGATGAAAATACAAGTCAGGCAGTTGAAAATCTGTAATGGTGTTAATGGTCCCGATACTGTAACAGCTAATTACGTGTAGTTTTGGTTTCATCGATTCTATTCAGGTATATTTGATGCTAAGCCGGTCAATGACTCAGTGTTTCGCGTTCCTGATTCTTGGGCTGTTGGTGCCGGGTTTGAATCCCGGTTTGGGCATGGACGTTTCTTTTCTTTTTCTGTATCTTTCTCTTTCCTTCTTCTGAGATGATGGATGAATGTGGCCCGTCCTATAAAAAGGTTTGTGATGTTGTGACGTTGGCAATGCTACTCGTATCTCCGTGACTTCGTTCACAGGTGCCCATCAGGTAACACTAAAATGAGTAGCAGTTTCCGGCCTTATTGTAGACGACGGGTCCAGTCACCCAGTGCCCCAACATTAGAACAAAGAAAAAAATATTTGATGTTAAAGATGCACCTCGCACAGGTATGTGCATCGTTGAAAATATCAAAAAAATCACGAAATTTGACTTTGTGTACAGCGTACAGTGCACACCAACCTGATAGTTTATATCTCTGTGATAGAGAAATTGCAGCACCAACTCAGGATTGATTGGGCCGCATTGCATAGGCTTAATTCTATTTAAAAATTAGCCATCCGTAACAATTTTAATATATAAATAAAAGCATAAAATACAAATCAATGATACTTACAGATAAGGAAATGCGTACCTATTATGCTAGGGCAAGTAGAATACCAGTTTCTTGTAGACTCAATTTTTAACCACGATTTAGAAAAAGTAGATAATTTATTGTCATTATTAACTTTTGATGGTAGAACCTGCAAATGATTGCTTCTAAAATTTATTGCCTACTTAATAATTTTTAACTAAATATAGTTTACAATCAAATAGGCATAAAATTTATGTACAATTTAAAGGTAGAAAAAAGGACTAAGTCTCACAAATTTTTTTTGCATGATTTCATTGGCGAGAAAAATTATATAAAATTTATGAAATATATTTCCGTTCAAATATGCTGGTAAATGTTTAAATAATAAATTGATGCCAATTATTAATGAAAAATACAAATAATATACAAAAATATTAGGATTAATTAATAAAATAAAGGTATCTGTAAAACAAATTCAAATGGACAAACAGAAATAGAAAATGAGTAAATTTAGCGATAAATTTTATCAAATTATTAATTAAAAATTCCCCATTTACTTATGATAGAGATCAAATTATACTCTTCATTTTTATTAAACTTATACTGATTTCTCCCTAAAATGAAATCATTAAATATGATTTATTTCTTCATCTCTTTTTAAAGTTTACTCTATAATAAAATTAATTAATAGGATTTACTTCTTTATCTACTTTTTTAAAGTTTACTCTATAATGAAATTAATTAACAGGATTTACTTCTTCGTCTTCTTTTTAAAGCTCACTCTATAATGAAATTAATTAATTTGATGTATTTCTTCATCTTCTTTTTAAAATTTACTTAAAACCGGAGAATCAGAACTTGATACTTCAAATTAGTACTGTAAGCAAAAACCATACTTTCTAATAAATTATCAAAATTTATATAGAAACTAAAGTATGAATTTAATGAAAATAACACAACATGGAAATTAATTGCAAGTAAATCTTATAAAATTCACTTGATATTCTAAGAAGAAGAATTCAAATAAACATGTAAAGGAATGCTTACAAAAAATTGAAATGCCTCGTACTCATGCATAAAAAAATAACAAACTAGAATTTTGCAATTTTTTTTATACTTTCAACCATATCGAAGCAATCAGAAGTCCAAGAAGTTTCATGAAAAACACTGAAAGCTGTAAAAAGTTATCAAATTCGAAATTGCGCCAAAAGATGTATGGCAGCGGGATAGCAAAAATATATTTACATAATTTATTAAACTAAATATTTTAAAAAAAGTCGTCAAGTAAATAGAAATACACATTTAAATAGATATAAAACATGCTATAAATGATAAGTTTGAGATATAATTTATGCATCTATTTAAAGAGCAGATATTTCTATTTAAGGTGCAGATATTTCTATTTAAACTGAGAATATAACAAGCAGAAAATGATTTGAAATAAATTAAGTTTACTCAAGTTGGAAAATTTTCGAAAATTCCACGCGAATAATTCAATAACTGAAAAATAACTTCCTTTCTTGACATTTACTTTAAATACGTATAAGAATAATGCTCAAATGCATTGTTAATTCTTTTTTCCTTTAAAAATACTTTAATATCTCTATATGCTAGATTTAAATGTGACTTTGATCGTTTTCTTATCATTAATTCATCCAAGTAAAACTTTGTGCAGCAAAATAAAAAAAAAGTTAAGCTTTAAATTAGCATATATGAGAGAAATTGATTACCATTCTATTTACTTGAAAGATTGAACTTTAATTCTAATGGGATTTATTTTCTTAAAGATAAAAGAGTGATTTGTAAAACTTTAATTATTGAATTTCCAAAGATTTGGTAATGAAAATTATAGGGAGATATTAAAAATGCTTTATAATTAAAAAGGATTAAAATTATAAATAATTAAAAATTTTTAGAATGAAATGCTATGGATTCTAAAATAATATGAAACACTTCGTTTTAAATTTAATGATAAATTGAATGCATAAGCCACATTATTAATGATTTGAGCTAAATCCTTATATATCTTCTGATGCGACATCAGAAAAAAATCCCAGAGAGTTACGTCAAATAAATCGGATATTGAAAAACTGTAATTCATTGTCTTTAAAGGAATTTTAATATTAGTTAACATATTTCTCGAAAACAATTTTTAATTCCACAAAAGAAAATAGGTAATCATGTTAATAATGCTTATTATATATAGTGCCCTTAAAATATATCACAAAAAATAGCATTTTATTATACATGTGATCGTATATATCTAACATACCCTTCATTTAAAATAATTTGATAGTGTGAATTATCACATTTTTCTTTTGTAAATGGATATGCAATGTAAGAAAATTTTTTTCAAATGAGAAAAATTAGCATGTTTCGATTACTTGTCTCCTTTTTTATTTCGAATTTGTTTGCAAATAAAAAAAGCATCATTCCGATAAGAAAAGGTGATATGAGATCTTCTTTTCACACTTCTTGGAATTCTTTGGTTGTTGATCTGTTCTTATGCTTTCATTTCTCACTTTTATGGTATCGTAACCGTACTCCAAGTGCTACAAATCCCGTCTACCCAAGTGTAGGAGAAAGGTTTTTGTGAGGAAAAAAAATCGATGTGCTGCAAGCAAACAAAAAGGGGAAACTATCGGCCAGATTTATTTCATGTTTTCCGATCAAAGTTTTCGGTTAAATATTCTTTTCCTTCTTCTGTTTAGGGAAAATAAAATGAATCATGTCAAAGCTTGAAAGAAAGCCAAAAAATGCATAAAAAATAGTATACATATAAATATACGCATATATATATGAATACATACATACATATAAACACAAACTCATTATATATATATATATATATATATATATATAAAGAGAGAGAGAAATAAAAAAATAGATAGATAGACGATTGTTAAATAGTTTTACAGTATCGATACACTATAAATAAATTACGGTATAGAAATGAATTATCACCAAAGATATCGTATTTGAAATGAATAAGAAAATTTTTTTCTGGATTCATTTTAAAGTGCTACAGATGTGGAAATTAGAAATGAATAACTACTAACAGTTTTAGTGTAATTATATCGATATAATGGCCGCCCAACCTGTCTAATGGTTAGCGTAACTGATTACGGATGAGGAGGACCTGGGTTCGAATCCCGGCTCAAGCATGGATGTACTTTCTCTCTGTGTTTGTTGTCTTTTCCTCAGATGATGGATGAATGTGGCCCAGCGTATAAACGGGTTTGTTGTGGTGTGGTGTGGGTGATGCTACTCGTACCTTCGTGACTTAGTTCACAGGTGCCCACCGGGTAACGATAAAATGAGTAGCAGTTTCTGGCCTTGTTGCGACTAATTTACTATACTTGCTCAAGGGTGCCCGCCATTAGAAACAAAAAAAATATATACATCGATATAATGTTATTTCTATCGATAGAAATAAGGCATAAATTTTCAATGAATAAATTGTTTTCCTTTGAATCACTTATAATTTAATAACTACTCGTTTTTATCATTCAAAACCAAAATATTTAATCTAGCTTTTGTATAAACACAGAAATATTTAATAAATCACCCTTCACCCTTTAAAAATGCTCTGATTATGTACATAACTTATTTCCATGACCCACTACTAAATTTTTCATCTTTCCATATCATAATGGGAGTAAATCATGGCACCTTTACATAATGGAGTACCTAATGGGCGTGCCATCATGACTTTGTAAATGAGTAGCTCCTTTTAATTTAGAAGCAGGGACTAAGCAGACCAGCTAACTTAGATTATTACCCCGATTAAATGTCATTTTACATGGAGAACATTACAACCACTTTATTTTTTAAATGCCGAATTGCCAATTGTAAATTAGATGGGTTTTTCGTTGGGTCGGGATTCGAACTCTCTACTTTTCAATAATTATGATCTAATAAACAAGTCACAATAACCTTGAACGTTACATATATTTGTCATCATTTTTCAATAATTAAATATTTCAAATGTATAATACTATAGTAAACTTAACTAATTTATTTATTATTAAGAACAATATCTTAAAAATAATTAAATAAGTTAAGTTTACTATAGTTTATGTAGCAAGAAGTAATTTAAGTAAAAAAATAAATAATGAAAATACCGTAAATTCTCTTGTATT
>JAPDSC010036731.1:0-10679 GCA_026290005.1 Latrodectus geometricus
ATGAGAAAAGAAACTAGATATTATTGTCCCGACTGCGATGTTGGCCTATGCTTGTCACCGATTTTTAAAATATTTCACACAAAAGCTGAATTTTAAAAGATATTAAATGTAAGTATAATAATAAATTATCTTTTCTAATATCCATTTCTGTAAACTATTTTCCCAGTTCGCTTATTTCACCGGAAAAAAGCCAACTTTAAGTAAAAATGTACTTTTTTGTTGTAAATAAAAATGATCATAACTTCTTAAATTCAACACTTATAATATTTTTGACTCTTGATTTGAGTTTCTATAATCGATTTTAAAATAAAATTGTTTTTGAAAAATATGCTTATTTTTTGACACAATATGTCAGAAAAAAGAGACAGGGAAGTAAGATTAATGGACTTATATTTATATCTACTAACAATGAGATTTAGCAAGAGCCGTGGTTGCTTAGTCGGGAAAGCCTCGTTCTCGCGACCCAAAGGAAATGAATTCGATCTTGGATCAGCTAAAGACCATCGTGTTCTCTAATGTCGACTGGGGCATGTTAAATATGTCAAGATCACAAAGTCCCCCAAGTTCTCATCCAAATTAATACCTCTTGGGGTGCCACACCAAGGTCTAGGGACATCTAATGGTCTCTTCTTTGAAAATAGAAGATCCACCACTGGCTTGTAGTGCTTCCATCTAATGTCATCTGAACAAAGAAGAAAAAAACCTTCAAAGTTGGAAAAAAAGCTTGATACTTTCTTTCAGGCAAATATAAGGATTGAAATTGACTGGATTTGGGGTTGCTACAAAACGCTATAGAAATAGTAGCAGAGTTGCCGTAGTCCCTAACTAACTGTGTACAAATAACAAGACAAGAAACGCCTATCTAAAAGTTTGCAGTGATGACTGTTTTCAGCTAACATTGTCTGTCTATTTTGAAAATCTGGTTATAGGTTATACATTTTACCAACAGGGCAATATTCCCCTATCATAAAGACTATCCCGAAAGCATTCACAGAGAAATTGCATTCTTTCTCTCATTAGAATTTTATATGTATGCTAGTTGGTGAATTTTATCTATATTCGGAATATCTGCACTCTGAAATCACGAACTTCAGGAAAGATGTGTCTCATTAAAAAAAATGATTATAAGACTTTATGGAGTATTTCCTTGCATATTACATTAGAAGTGACTTTCATAATCAAACATCTATTCTTTGTAATATAATTTTAATAGATTTTATAGCACTTTTTTTGCTGATTTGTTTTGAGCATATATATATGCATATGCATTTGTTAATATAATTTATTGAATCTTTAACTATGTAAAAAGAAATTTCCTTTTTAGAAATTGTACATATCATTGCATGATATTTTAAGAGTTAATTTTAAACTAAATACAAAGTTTCTTTTGCTTAATAATTTAACATTTAATCGAATTATGCAAATCTATTAAACTTTCTTAGCAGAAAAAATAACTCTGGTACTTGGATATCAATTTTTATCGATCTTATCCAAATATTTGTTTTACGTGAAGGAAAAAGTTTTACCCTCTATTTGAATTTCATTCTTAAATTATCTTTTTTCAAAAAGTGAGAAAAAGTATAAAAAATTTACATTTCTTAAATGAAATTAGTTTTTATTTCTTTTTCCGATTTAGTTATTGATTTTTACTGACATTTGAATGTCCCTTTTTAACTTGTAACTCTATGCTTTCATAACTGATATAAAATCGATTTTAAATTTCATTAGGAAGCAATTTTTTAAAGTTTTTAATCAAACAACGTCCTATAAAATTGTAATATTAGATCAAGATTTTCAAATTGATTTTTCTTAATTTGTAATTTCTATAAATAGTCAAAATAACAATGTCCTATAATAAATGATACTTAATAAATTCACGATACTTACCAATAAAAGTCTGAATAAAGTTATTTTAGATTCTAATTTTTTATTATGATTTGATTTTCAAATAATGAAAGTTTTGATGTTTTAAAACATTCATGAGAGAATGGCCATTCAAATTTAAAAGAATATTTATTAAAAAATATGTTACATCGCAGGTGATTATTCAATTCTGTTATTTATGTTAAGCATATTTGCCGTAATAGCATCAAAATGATTAAAAGGCACCATCAAGCATATCTTTATACATATTGCTAGTTTTAATCTAACCTAATTGAACATACTTATATAGACTTTTTTTTAATAGATTTTAATGCATATGTTATGTCAAATGATTAATTTGATTGTTTTCTATGTGATGGCAACATTTAATGAGATCAATTCAATTTTATATTCAATTCAAAAATTATTTTCAGATCATCATTAATAAGAAATTACGCTATTGTAATTAATTTTTATTTTTATTGAGTCTAAATTTCAAACTTTTTCGTTAAAAATTATTTCAGTGATTCGCCATAGTAAATTAATTAATTTGTTATGAATGACTTTAAACGTTTCATCAAAATGCTTTGGGTGAAATATTTAGCATAATGTCATTAGCTAATTAGCGTAAATTAATAGTTTTGAACTTAATGTTTTAAGTTTTGATATAAAATATTTATGATAGGAATAATATTTTGCTTCAGCCAACCACAGTTTGATATTGTGAAATATCAACAGAGACACTTTTTACACTAGAATATTTTATTAAATAAAAGGTTTTACCACGACTAAAATAATTCCATCATACTTTACCAATTCCTTAATCTTCTCATGTCTCATAATCATTATAATTTAGTAAACCATACAAACAAAATTATTTTACTATTTGTAATGTAATGTATATACCATTGAAGACCTATTATGTATTGTGAAACGTTTATTTCTATGTATCCAAACTGTTCTTCAACATTTCTTGAAACACACGTTTGTCACGAAGTTCGAAATTTCTTTAACTTATAATTTGTAATAAATCTTTCTTTCAGAATGTTGAAATACTTTAAGATCTGATGTAAATTTGTTTTTGCATAGCAAAATTTATGATGAAAGTTAAATAAAATTTTCTTCTAGAAATGATATTTTCCCAATGGATTGTATAAAATTCTGTTTCGTCTGAGTTTTCTCTTACTGTCTCGCATCTGTCTTACAACAAAATGTTTCCTTAATTCTCTCCCCAATGTTCAAAATGTCATGAAAATTGTACCATGCTTTATCAGGTATTATTTTTTAAATTGGTGATAGTTTAAGTGCTTACTATTTTTTCCTAAAACAAACTACAATATTAAACTCCTTGTTTCAGAAGTGAATACATATGCAATTGGAATAATTTAAGAATTGTATTTCATTTTAATAGTATACAATATAACTAAAACATTACGGCACTAAAGAAAATATAAAAATATATTTAACAGAATTTTCCATTTTTGCATTAATTGGTCATGTTTAAGTTGACATTTATTTTCTTCATTTAACGAATTTTCTGAAATGTTATTTTAATTTTTTATGTAAATGTTGAGAAAGTTTTAATTCTTGTTATGTAAAATTTGTACTTGTTATTATTTATCTTTTATAAATATCATACATTTTTTAAAAATACACTCTAAAGTTATTTTCATTCTTCTTTTATACTATATTACTAAGTACATAAATTATTATATAATTAATAATAAAGTTTTTCTTTTGCATTTTTATACACTTGTAAATCTGCAGTTAAAATCACACATTCCATTCTTTCAATTCAATAAATTTTATTTATGAGTTACTGAAAACTAAATTTTTGACAATATAGAAGCATAAATATATACTATAGTAGTTAAATCTTAATTTCTTAATTAAATAAATTTAAATGTTAATTAAATTCAAGAAAGTTTCCTCATTATATTAATTACATTTCAACAAAAAGTATTCTTATTCTATTAGCATATTAAAATAATAGTAATTTTCTAAACTATTCAAGTGGAATAAAAAGTATTTTATTCAAAAATATTTGAAATAATTATTTATATTGAAAACATATTTTAAAACATTCAAAATAAAATTTTGCTTTCAAATGCATTAAATTCAGATAACTCATTTATTGGAATTTTGATGTAAAAATTAAAAGATTTCATGTATATTGTAAAAACAAAAATTAATAGAACGGTTACAAAGAGATTTTTAGATAAATGTGTTTAATATTTCATTAAAAAAAATGTGTTGATCTATGTATTTCGCAACATAAGACATTTTATGTTGGCAGAAATTAAAAATGCAAACGAGAAATTCAAACCATTCGGTATGTTCAATGAATTTATTTAGATAAGAAGAATTTTAGAAAATAGAAGAATTTCTTTGTTGGATTATATGCACAGAAGAGAGGTTTATTTGATTGAATGTTTAAAGCTACAGCAGACAAGAAAAACAAGATGTTTCACTGCTAGAAACGAAAAATTGGTAAATCCTTCAGGTAAATTTTGAAACAATTCCATGCGTTGACAAAAGAATTCAGTGGCCTTTTCATGTTACTTAACTTGCTTTCCCAATGTGTTTAAATATGTTATAGTTAATAAAGATTCTTAGAACTGACAAACAGCTATAAAAACAATGCATATTTGAACTTGTTTTTGAAAGGCGTAGAATAGGAAGTCAAGAGTAGTTTTGTCTATTAATATAAATTGATTTATTTAATAGAACAGGTAGTTCTCCACTTGAAATAAATGTTGTCAAGTAATAGAAAATTGCCAGAATAAAATGCGACCATTACTAAAACTGATCTACTGTCATAAAAAAGTGTAACTCAAATATATACTCCATGTATTGAGAAGTCTGAAGACAAGAACTTAAAATATGATGATAACCTTTAACCTATTTGTTTCTGTGCATGATTGTAATTGTCAAGCTTATGAAAGATCATTAATGATATTTTCTATAAAAGTGTTCCAATTTCTCTAAATCAAATCAATTTACTGAGTTTGAATTTTTAATCCATGATGAATGTGGATGTTATATAAATCATTTTAAAGTAAAAATTTAATGTCATAAAATTTTTAGTTGCACTGTTTCACTTTTTTCTGCCAGTTGCTATTTGTTTTATATTTAAATCGTTTAATTTAAGTAATTTTTTGAATGTTACCTAAATAATAAGTTATGAGAAGCAAATAATCTCTTTAAATAATTGTCATTATAATTGTATAGTAGGTATTATTTTAAATATATCTAATATTTAGTTGAATTTTGATTTTAATAGTTTTGATTTATTTTTATTATGAACCGTTTTGTGCTACTTAATTTTTAATAAGATAAACGAGTGAAATTTGTTTAATACAAGTTATAACTCCAAGAAGATTTCCATTTGGACTTATTCTGTTTCATATGAGTGTTCCTTGTTTGCTAATTAGTAAACGTTATTATTAAAATCACTCTTAAACGTATAATAATTTATACAAAAGCCGTTTTCTTAGTTAAGCCTAAATAAACTTGTTATTTGTTTTTTGATACTGAATATTTTACATGATTTCTTATAGTGGTTATACAACTATGATGAATTGTTTTTTTAATGTACTTTTTAAAACTCTTAAGCAATTACTTGCCTTGTAACTGTCTGGTTTTAAGATTTTGGTTTTAAATATTTTTTTTTAGATAATCAGTAGTGTAAGTGTGTAATAATAAGTTTAAACCTTTCACGGGTTATTAAAATAAGGGGCTACTTAAATAAATTTTTGGACTGCTTATATCAATAATATGTTTTTAAATTATTCTTAATATAAGTCTAATTGTTTTAATAATATAATGTTTTAATTAATGATTAATATTTCCATATAAAAACATATCTCTTTTTAATTAAGCTTATACGTGAAAAATATTAAAGTATAAACATAAAACGTGGCCTTTTATTTTCGAGGATATATTTCATATATAATCAGTTCAAACACTATTTTGTTGTGTAATTCATGTAAACATTCTGTCTAGAATTATTAAGTTATTCATTTAATTTTCTCCTATTTCATTGATATTATATATATTCTTGACATTTTCGCTCTCAATTATAAACAGATGTATAATTAAATTTAGATAACGTTGAAATAATTTAAATTTTTGTAACTAAATACTACTTATTTAATGCTGTATTAAATTCCTTCATATTTACTCTACTTCAACATAAGTCAATTAATATTAACTTGAAAGTTAAAATGTCATTAAATTTTTAAGCCTTTTCTGTACTTAAAGCAATTTTGTAACATCTCTTATGAGACAGACGAAATTTAAAATAATTGGCAAAATACTTCCGTTATAATAAATTTTCGGAGTCTGTTAAGGCAAAAAGAAACTAATACTTTTAATAAAATACTATAGTAAATTATTTAGGTTTAATATTCTATTACATGCACTTGAAAACTGCTTTTATGTTAAATCATAAATGTTTAAATTTTTTATAACGAATATAAATGTTTATAATTTTAAAATTTTAATATTAAACTATTGTAACTTCTTGATTATGCAAACCTTTTAAGAATTTTTTTCGTTTTTATACGAAAATATTAAATGAATTTTGTTAAAAATAAAATAAATTCTAGTTATAGTTTAAATTACCCTACTGGAATGAATTCATTGCTCTAATAGAATGTAAGTAAATATTAATAAACAAGATATGTCACTTAACTGCATTTTTTTAAAAAAAATATGCAATTTAAATACAGACTTCTTTTTATGGATATTTATCCCTACGTATGAATTTAGGTGAGTGTAATCACACTAAACAAATAATAATTTAAATTAGAATTAACTTAATTATAAACAATAAGTTAATATAGGGTGGAGATAATTTATTGTATCAGATTCATTTTCAACTCTAAAAATTATTCTTAGCAAGTATTTTATTTGAAATTTATTCTTTCTAAGGTTTTTCAAGGTTTGCTGTTATCATTTTAAAAAATTTAAAAAAAATAAATTTTATTTAGTAAGTTAAGAATTAAAAAATCAGTAACTAATGAAACAATTTCAATAAGAAGGATTCAAAGAAAAGTAATTTTGCATTTGTACCCCGTTTTAGAGTTATCTGTTATTAATTAGTTGTGACAAACACTTATGGTTAACAAGAAATCATTGTTTTTATAGTTTAACAATACATAAAATTTATTTAAGAAGATTTCTTCTAATTAAATTATCGATTGTTTAAACATTTCATCAATCTGTAAATTTTATTCTCCATAATATTTCAAGTTAGTCTAAACTTTCCTGATAAAAAATTTAATTAATCCTATTTTAATTAAACTTTTTAAACATTGATTTGATTTACTCCAACTTGGGATTTTATGCATAAATTTCATACATAAATACTAAGGAGTTAGATGACACATATGATTACTTTTTTGGTTAATTAATTAGATTTATCTGAGCTCATAATATTCTCTAATTTTTCTTCCAAAGAAAATTGCGAATGAATATCTTCTTGGATAATAAATTGTTGAAGAGCTAAAATAATTGGTAGATATTTCATGTTGATGACTGATTATGTTAGAGTTAATTAAACTAAAAAAAATCTATGAAATATGCAATGTAATTTCATATCTTTAATTATCAGTGGTAAAATAATTTGATTAAAAATATAGATCCCATGTGCCATATTTTATTGTTCTAATTGATCAAATTGATTGATGTTGAGAAGTAAAAAAAAAAAAAAAAAAAAACTTCTTAGAAACCATTGAACTTCAAACTATGCACGCAGAAAGAATAATTATTTAATATATGAGGTTTTCCATTAATGAAATAGGGATGAAATAAAACACTAAAATGCTAGAATTTTCAATTAAACAGGCTGATAACAAGTTTGGAAAGATAAATAAATAGATATGAAATGTTAGATATATAAATCGAAATGTATGTACATGAACATATTGAAGAAAAATTTAATGACTATGTGTTGAATTTCATTATCATCTATGATCCTAAAAACAAAAAAAAAAAATTTCGATGTTATAATGATGTTTTTATAATTTGAATTTAATATCTTTTATCTATAAAAACCCGAATCAATTTAAAATTCTTATGTTACATATTTATTTTTACGATTTTGGAATTAAATCAAAATTGTTTAAAATATTAATTTTGATTAGAGAGTGCAAAATAATTTTATTTAATAGTGATATTTGTTATATATTAAATAAATTTTTTATATTAAATAAATTATTTATATATAAAATTAATTATTTTAGAAAAACTAGTAGAGTATATAATTTCACTTTTAATATATTTATGGAAAAGTTCACTTTTATTTTCACGCTAGAAATATATGAAAATTTTGTGTCTAAGTGAACAATAAATATAAAATGTTATTTTAATACAGTATTTTATTAAATTTCAAAAACCAATTATATAATAATAATTTGGATATATCTCAGTTAAAATAAATAACAATCAAATTTATCTCTCTTTGAAGTAAATATAATAAACATAAAAGAAGAATTTTCTAAAATTCTTTAAAAGCATCTAATTATTTTTATTCACTTATATTTCGTGATCATTATTTGTATATTTACTTGATCATTATTGCATTGATAGTAAACACGAATACTTTAAACAAAATCATAATATATTGTTTAATTCATTTTGTAGTTTGATCAGCTTCAAATTATCTTTCAATAAATAAATAGCAATTTAAATATATTTATATCTAATACTTTAGATTTATTCATTATTAGATTTGGGACTTAGAAGATAATAAAATCTTTGGTTTTACTTTTCTCATTAATGTACATAAAATTTTAAGCACATAATATGTAAATAATTCTTTGGTTTTAGAAATTTAAATTTGAATTAAAATACTTGAAGTTGTTTTAAAATTATTACAATAAAAATGTATTAAGTTTTTTGTTCTTTATTATTTAAATAATCAATAAAAATTAGTATATTTTTTAAGTGAATCTAACAAATTATTTGAAAAAGCCTTAAAACTATGTGTGTGTTTCAATAGGCAAAAATCTAATTAAAAACTGTGAATTATATGTTTTTTATTTTCATAAAGATTCAATTTTGTTTTAAAAAGACTTCACCATAAACCATATTTCTATGTAAGTGTAATGTTCTAGAAAATAAAAAGGAGCAATATTTATAATATATACATAATTGATATTTAAATGAAATGATTTATATATTTCCGTCTCACTTCGTTTCATTAATGAAATACTTGATTAATAAAAGCTCGATTGAAAAAATCTATAATTAAGAAAACGTGTAAAGTTTTTATTACTTTTTAGGAAAGTAATGGAAATAATATAAAATTATTTCGTAAGATTCCATTTAATTTTTTCAAACATGGTAAATCTCAGACAATCATTATAATTTGGAATCTAAGGGAGTGAATAATGATTTTCAGAAATGAATGATTATGGTTCTAAAACTTTGGATGTAATGATTATAAAAGAATTAATGGAACTTTTTTGATTTTCCTTACCTTTTTACCTATATTTAGTATTTTTTGAAAATTCTTATTGTAATTCCACAATTTTAATTATGAGTAATGAGAACAATTTAAGAACAAAATGTTAAAAAAATTAACCTAAAATCTATTTGAATTATTAATCATTTAAGCTATATTGTAACTCAAAACAATAATTTAAAAATAAATATTTACAAAACTTCTTGTTTTTTAAAAAATAAATTCCATATATCCATTTTTATGAATTCTCTTTTTTATTTTTATGTGGTTGTATGAAATCATTGTCTGCTTCAGACATAAAATTGTGATAATTAGCAGGAAAGAAGTTCAAAGTGTTATGCTAAGTTCATATGTTTCAAAGTGTTAAGTTCATAAGTAATAGAAATTTGCTTTAAAAAATTGGTTCAAATTATTCCTTATGTGAATAGGAAACAAAACTTTGGATGGGAAGTATGCACAAACTTACAAGATGAAACTGAAAACTTACTTAGTAAAGAAGAAATGTCAACAGAAATGTTTTTTTCTCAAATCATTTTAAATAAATAGTGGGTCTATAGTATGCAATCTTTAAAAGTGATCGAATGTTTTATATAGTTCAACTGTTTGTTTGATTTTTTTAAAATCTAATGAATGGAGTACTTAACATCTTTATTTATTTTATAAATAAGTTAATTTGCTGAGCGATTCTTTGTTGTTTAAAAACAACTAGCTTTTAGATTTTTTAATTTATAAAAATAATTTAAAAATAAGATTACAATAATGCTTAAATAAATCACAATAATAATTAGGGTATATAAGAAAAATAATATTAAATAAAAACGTTGAAGATAAGGTACTCTTAAAGATAGTGATAATTAATTTCTCATAAATCATTTTCATTAATGTAGATTTTAAAACATATTTATTTTATTGACATTTAAACCATTCAAGTTAACATAATTCTAAACATTTTAACACTCCTAATGATGGCATAACATGGCTAATAAAACAATCACATTGATACTGTTCAGATGGATTGATTCTGCAAGTAATTTATAAATGCCCTGCAATAAAAACAGAGATGTAAGCTTAGGTATAGCAATTTCGAGTGTACAGATGAATTAAGTTTAAATTCTAGAAGTTAGTGCCATGGAATATAAAAATATGTTTGTTTCTCCTTTAATTATGATTCCAAACGAAAGTATTTTTCATTCATTTTAACGTACTCTCAAGATATTCATTGGTTAAGGCATATACTGTTTTTGGTATAGAGAATTTCATTGCCTTTTATGAATGACAGACCTCATGACCATTTGAAGTTTTTTTTTATAATGATGGTGAAAAAATTCTATTCTCTCACGTCGTT
>JAPDSC010036753.1:0-17935 GCA_026290005.1 Latrodectus geometricus
TCACATTAGTTTAAATTTAATACATAAATTATTAATTTTAAACTAATTAAAATGTTAATTAATAATTGCATTACTTAAAGAACAAAAAATTAAGCAGTTTTTTAAATTAGTGATTCGGTCTGGAAGAGTAAAAATTTTTAATAAATCAATTATAAAATTTAAATGTAAAACAACGCAGCAATAATAATTAAAGTCAGAAAATTAAATTTTAAAAAATTGAACAAACTATATATACATCCAAAAGTAAGAACGAAGATAATTAATTCATAAACATACGCAAATAATCATTAATTCATAAAATTATTCATAAGAAAACGTAATAAAAGTATTTTAAACAAGATATATTTTTTAAACATCTTTTAAAAAAAGGGGGGGGAGAGTAAGTTTTAAAATAAAATCAATTAGTCAATCATAGTAATAATAATTAAAAAACAAAATAAAAAAAATTATGTAAAAAATTTTTGCATTTAAAATTAAATAATTATAATAGAAATAACTAAATTTTTATGTTTCATAAAAAATACTAATTTGACGAGAGGAAGTTTTCTCCACTAATTTGTAAATGTAAACAAAGGCACGCGCATCACATTAGCTTTCGATTCGCATTAAATTCTCAAAAACTTTAAATAAGGAAATTTTTATTCAATATTTTCGATTACTTACCTCTTCAACTTGCCATTTTAATATTCGGGGAAACAATAAATATGACAAGAGGCCCATGACAGCCATCAAAACTCCAACAGAAACAAGAATCAAAGTTTTGGTTAAAGTTGTAACCATTGTTTTAAATAAATCTATCTATAAAATATTCTACAAAAATATTAACATTCTTTTTCAAAAAACGAAATGATGAATAAAGAAGTAGAAGTTGTTGAGAAGTGTGAGCAATAAGAACAATGCATCAAAACAAAAAAAAGTGAACACAGAAAAGCTGGTTACGACCCTACAACAGCCATAGCAACTAACAAGTAAGTAGAATTGTAAATAAACTTTATAGCAGACTCTTTAGATTTACTTTCAAATGTTGCCACTGAAAACATGAAATTTGCAATTATTAATCTTTTTGATTGGTTGATTAAATGATTGTGTAAGCTGTATATCAATCTCTATCATATGCTTCCTGCTACAATTGAATTTAAAGTAAGAGGAACTATAAGCTACTTCGTAGTTCGAGAAGTTTATAATTTATAAAAGAAAACAAAAGGGTAAAACCTTCAATTCCATGCTTTTGGTTACATGTTTAAATTACAAGTTCTTGATTTCTAACTCTAATTTTATTTTACGTTTAAAAGATTTTTTTCTCATTTTTCGTTTAATTTATGCCTATATACTATGTTCTTAAAAGGATATATTTGAATATTGAATACTTCATAGGTTCATTTGAATATCTTTTACGCTTTAAATTATAAGTTCTTGACTTTACTCTAATTTTATTTTACATTTAAAATATTTTTTCTTATGTTACATTTTATTTATGGCTATATACTATGTACACTTAAAAGGACATATAATGCTTATAATATAAATTTTTATTTAATAATTTTTTATTTAATAATACAATGGAAATTTATGTCAAGCAGTCAATAATTAGTAACACCTACTGTTTCACTATGAACAGTACTGATTGCTATGCTTATAGTTAAATTTGCGATCTATTAAATAGGAGATTTATAATTATTAATCGTAAAGTTTCATTGAAATTTTATCATTTTTTCAATAAATAAATCCTGTATTGCACTATAAAATATGTATAAAAATTCGTGCGGTAGGTTTCTCCTATATTTCAATATAACTTTTAATACATCACAATTTAATACAATTTTAATACATCACAATTTACCTCAATAAATGTTTAAAAAAATTGTGAAAATGATACACTTTTTAAAAATTGATTTATAAAAAAGATCCTCACGTGCATGTGCATTCTGAAGAAAAGAAAATGTTATATAGAAAGTAACTTTCAAGAATAATTCATTTACATAAATACTGTTCCAGAGCATTGAGAATAATTATTCGAGTGTAGTTATCTTTTTATTTTATTATTCCTGATCGTGAATTTGACCACACTTATTAAAACTGATTTTAATATTTATACTTTTTGCTTTCCCTTTAGTCTGATTAATCTTAGAAGTTAAGCGCTTTAGTTTTAATAGCATTTTGGGTCAAATATTATTAAATTCAATAAACCTCAATTCCATGTGCTGGGTTCATCTATTCTATTTTATAGAATCTGTATATGATAATTAAGCGCTCCTTAATAAAGCTACGAAAAGTGTCTTTATAATTTGGAAGACCAAGTAGAAAACCCCTAAATTTGATCTATTATCTCCAAAGGTAGTATTTCACTTGGCAGACATCGCCACCCTGCTCTGTATTGCATGACCAAGCATCCATTAGTGAAGTGTACGGTCTTCAGTTACACCAGATATAAAGCTCACTACCTTTCAGTAAAGAGAGTGAAACTTTTCCTTACCAGCCCACTGCGGCAACTATTTTAATATTTAAAGTTAGCTTATAATGTTTCCTTTTTCATATAATAATTTTCTTATAATTATAATAATTTTATCATAATTATAATCACTTTCTTAATAAAGTGATTGACTTTATTCTTTATTTAGTACTAATTTTCCGTTTCAATCTATTATTAGTTGAGACACAAATTATTTTCTCTATTAATAATTGTTTGTTTAATAGTTATTAATTAATAATTGTTTGTGCATTTTATCATTTTCTGCTGCAGTTCATTTGAATATTTTTTACGCTTAATTAAAATACGAAGTTGGATGTTTATATAGACTGCGGCAAGTAAAACCTGCGTGTAAATTCTACATAAAAATTAAAATGTAATGCATTAAATATGATTACACCTCTTCACTGAAGCTGTTGAAAATGCCTCCAAACACTTCACCACATATGTGAGCATACTTGGGTAGATAAAAATATACTCTTGTTAGTTCTTGTGCAGTGATGTAATTGATGAAATCCTAGATCCTGATCTTGAGTTCTTCAATTGTGTGTGGATTTGTTTTATGTACTCTCTTTCTCTTAAGAGTCTCCACAAATAAAAATTAAAAGTGGACATGTCAGATAAACCAGAATACCTCAAGCCATTGATTGAGGTCTTCTCAGATGTAAACACCTCATGCACAAAAGAAAATCATGATCTGAGTTGAGGCATGTTGCATTGTCCTGCTGAAAATATCAAAACTAAAGCTTTTTTTCTGGAAAATTAGAGCGAAACCCCCAGGATTTTCAAATCGAATTCAATGTTTTCTCAAAGAATATGAGCCTCTCCATACAGGGATTTTGTAACAAAAAATGTAATATGCAAATATGAACAAGTAATTCATTAATTGAAAGAACTGCTTGCCTACATTATTGATATCTGGGTAAATAAATTGACATTTGAATGTGAAAAAATAGGATTTGATATGACGATAAATTTTCAACATTTAACAGCAACATAATTAACAAAAACATGTTATTTTTATTAGCAAATGGTGAGCACTGAATAGTAACTGAATGATGTGAGTACTTTGATCTTCCGTTCAACACTTCACGGATGAAATTCCCACATTGGGTAACATTGTTTGTAGAAGTTTGGAATCCATTTTAAACTGTAAGTTAGTTTACTATGAGCCTTGCGGTAGAACAGAGTTTTTCATAGAGAAAAGTATAAGTTTTGATGTTAGTCACCTTTAAACAATGGGAGTTGAATATTATGTTTCCGCTTTTTGTATATCGGGGTAAACGCATAAATGTTTTCAAAGTTTTCTCCCTTGCAACACGTGAATATGCCCATTATCTATGAAAAATCCTTCCAGAAGGCAATTTATGTGGTGGATAATAAAATTCTTACATCAGTTTTTTGAGCCATTTGAATATCCACATCGATATCAAAACAGCTTACGATATCAAACTTTACTTGTGCAAAATAACCATTTATCAACACACCAAATAAATAATTAAGTAAACTTTTAAAATTAAACATGTTTTTTTTTAAATAAAAACATTCTTTAAGAATTTTTCCATTAATAAATGGGCGAGATGATTTATAGGTATGCCATTGAATTAAGAAAATAATAAACCAATGCTTACTATCTTCTATGTCAAAGTTATAACAAGTTAAACTTAAAAACAAAATAATGCTATTACTGAATATGTTCTAATTTTTTTTACATTAAATTAAAAATATATTGTGTTCTATCTCAAGCGACATTTTTTTAAACCCAGATGATATTATTAAAATTCTGTAACTTATATGACTTTTATATTTCTTTTAAAATTAATTAAAACAATATTATTATGAACATCAGTTATTTTAATATACTGATTTCTCAATTTTTTTAAATCATTACAAAATTTATAATACGTCATTATATTATCATTAATTTATATAGTATGCCTATATTCATTTTAAAATTAAATAACACATTGTAAAGATTAATGGAAAAATGAAATAAGATATTTTCCAACTGTACAAAACTGATACAAAATTTTCATAATTTGTTATACATGTTACCAATGGATAGCACAATACTCTGAAATCATAATTTAGGATTTATAAGAAAATGTTATGAAGAGCTTAGCGAAAGTCTTCATATAATTCGACTGTAAAAAGTTGAAGACATAAGGGCTTTGAAGAAAATGGATGAAATTATGCATTACTTGAAAATACTGCTTCACATAAAGTAATACACTACTGGCCATTAAAATTGCTACACCAAGAAGGCGACATGCTACAGACGTGAAATTTATACGAAAGGAAGAAGGTGCTGTGATATGCAAATGATTAGCTTTTCAGCGCATTCAGACAAAGCAGGCGCCAGTAGCTACACCTACATTGTGTTTAAATGAGGAAATTGTTCAGCCGGTTCCTCATACACAAATTGCATTTGAACGTTGTTGCCTGGTGAAAAGTTGTTGTGATGCCTCGTGTAAGAAGGAGAAATGCGTACCAGCACGTTTCTGACTTTGATAAAGGTCGAATTGTAGCGTACCGAGAATGCGGTTTATCTTATCGCAGTATTGCTGCTCGCGTCGGTCGAGATCCAATGACTGTTAGCAGAATATGGAATCGATGGGTTCAGGACGGTAATACGGAACGCCATGCGGGATCTCAACGGCCACCTATCACTAGCAGCCGAGAAGACAGGCATGTTGTCCGCATGGCCGTAATGGATCGTGCAACCACTTCACGAACCGTGAGTCAAGAAACGGGGTCGTTTGGAAGACAACAAGTGTCTGCACGAACAGTTCGACGACGTTTGCAGCAGCATGGACTCTCAGCTTGGAGACCATGGCTGCAGCTTTCCTTGACTCTGCGTCATAAACAAGAGCGCCTTCAATGGTGTGATCAACGACAAACCTGGGCGCACGAATGGTGAAACGTCATCTTTTCAGATGAATCCAGATTCTGTGTACAGCATTATGATGGTCGCATCCGTGTTTGGCGGCATCGTGGTGAACGCACACTGGCTGCGTGCATTCGTCATCGTCATACTGGCCCATCACCTGGCGTGATGGTATGGGGTGCCATTGGATACACGTCTCGGTCACCTCTTGTTCGCATTGACGGTGCTTTTAACAGTGCACGTTACATTTCTGGTGTGTTACGACCTGTGGCTCTACCCTTTATTCGAGCCCTGCGAAACACTACGTTTCAGCAGGATAATGCCCGACCGCATGTTGCCGTTATTGTACGGACCTTCCTTGATACGGAACATGTTCGGCTGTTGCCCTGGCCAGCACGTTCTCCAGATCTTTCACCAATAGGAAACGTCTGGTCAATGGTTACCGAGCGATTGGCTCGTCACCAAACCCCAGTCACTAAGGTTGATGAACTGTGGCATCGTGTTGAAGCTGCATGGGCATCTGTACCTGTGCATGCAATCCAATCTCTGTTTGACTCAATGCCCAGGCGTATGACTGCTGTTATTACTGCCAGAGGTGGTTGTTCTGTGTATTGATTTCTCAGGGTCTATCCAGCCAAATTTTTTGAAAATTTAATCACTTGTTATTTCTAGTATAATATATATGTCCAATAAATATCATTTTATTATCTGCATTTCTTCCCGTTGTAGCAATTTTAATGGCCAGTAGTGTAGTACTTGAATAACATAAATAAATTAACTGTTCTATGGATTCATAGATTTAGAAGGATTTATTCTGTGACATTTTTTCAATTAATTACGATAATTCAAAAGATGTAGTTTTTTTTTTTTTTTTTTTTTTTTTTTTTTTTTTTTTTTTTTTTGCAAATTTCTACTAACAGGCAACGTAGTTAATTAGATAAAGACTGTTGATATTGATTCTGAATAATCTATAGATATTCCTAAAAATATTGCGATATTCCTTTCTATTTTTTTTCTGCCAAAATTGTAGAATTTTAGCAGAATCCACTTAAAAATCATTCAGCATGCAAAAAATACTGGAAAAAACTTGATGCGTTTTCCATTCAAGATTCGGCTTCACAAAGTATTTTCGTTTTGAGTCAAGAGATCAAGAGAAAAATTTGTGAATGGCACCATAATTGATGACTGGAAATAAACCCTGATTTTTTCCCAATGAACATTAGAAAATTCGCGAAAATTTTTAGTGGTTCGGAAAATTTTCTAAAATTTTTCAAACTTCCGGAAGATTAAAATCATATATATATATACACACACACAAGAATTCCATCTATTTTAAGATTTCTGCTATCATTTAAGACAATAGAAGTTTGTATTTCAATGCAATCACTTCAAAGCGAGATGATGGTCACCATTTGTTTGAAATAACTAAATTTACATGCGCAGTAGCAACCAATGATTACAGTAACTTTTTAAAAGTATGTATTTTTTTTTTTAAATTTATAGCAACAGAAAAGTCATTAATTAATATTTAAATATATTATAAGCGTTTCTTTTATTTATGTTCTTCAAAATGCAATACTTCGAAAACTTACATTAATAAATTATATGTTGAAATTAATAAAAATAGATTAAGTGATTTTTACGACATACTGAATAGCGATCATTCTTTATCAAAGTATATTGTACACAAGAATTTAAATAATTAAGTTTTAAATTATAAATATATTGATCTTATTTTTGGAAACAGTAGTTAGATTTTTTTGTAAGCTAGAGAAACAAGGGCCTTGAAACTCCACTTAAAAATTTATTGAAAAAAAATGATGTTCTTATAATTTCAATAATTGCTGCTAATGTTTGTTTTGAAATAAAATAATAGATTGATTACAAAAAAGCAAAGCATTTTTAAATTGTGTAATGCTATTTTTCTTTAGCTGCCAATGTTAGAACTACTGACATTTTGATTAGTCATTTAATATAAAAACGGTTATTTTGATTTATGGAAGTTCTTTTATGTTCATGTATTTTATGAACTTTTTATATTAATAGTTTATGATTTTGTATGTAAAACTGCTATGATTCTATTATAATTTTTCATGAAATATTTTCTAATAAGAAAAAATTTATTTTACAAAATCGAGAATTTATCATATTTGATAAATAATCAATTAAAGTTTAAATTGAAAATAAACCTTATAAGCGAGAGAAGCATTTCAATGAAAGCGTATTTTGCATAACAATGGTAAATGCATTAAAAGTTTAGAAGCCAAAAAATTTACATATTAAATAAAAAATAAAATAAAAAATCAAGATTTACGGCAAAGATTATTGGGAATCACCGAAAGAAAGTAGTTCTGAATATTTTATTGTAAGAGTTTAAAATGATTTTTCTTTTATAAAAACATATTTCTATTTCAGTTAAATATTTAGCAGATTCTAATCATATTGCCAACTGTCCTCAAGGATTTAGCTCCATGTCCGTAATTAATGTAGATCTTTAATAGGAGAGATACACAAAAAGTACAGAACAATTGTTTTATAGTGGATACCATTTCTCTTTGGTGTACCTGATAGCGAAAAAGATGAGCTGGCCTAACATTGTTGTTTTATTAAACAAGCTCAGTGTAACCTAGTTAACTATATATTAGCTTCTTCAATGATCAATCAAGCACTTAAGACAACATATTTGTCATTGGTAAAAGAACGTGCGAAAAAAAAATCGTGGAGAAATGTTCTAGAGGAAATATTATTATTGATTTTCGTCTCACAATTGAGCAGTGGTGCTTATATGCTCATTTCTACAAAATTCGGGCAGTGGATACCATGCCTGCTCCCTCAGCTGCAGCAATGCGATGATGAAGGCTAATTATCTTTCCGATATTCTACCCTTACAATGAACTGCATCTATTCCCGATACTGGGAAGTCAGAGACACTTTGAACAATTTATCTTCTTAATTTTATGTGTCATTATATGCTCTAATTCTTACTCAGTTTCTATGTTTGCTTTATATTTGGTACCCATATTTTGTATTCTACATACACCTATTTTTTATATTTTCTTGTCTTTGTACGGCATGAGGATAATGACTGTAAATCGCTTGTACCTTTGGAAATAAAATAAAAAGATATTAAGCCTCCATGGAAAAAATCGAATCGCTTGGTTTATTTTTCTTACAAAAAGGACATTACTGTTTATGTGTAAAGTATTTCATTTATAACTTGTTTTATAGGATATAGCACACTTTTTCTTTATAATTAAATTAAAACGTAATAAATTTCCGTGAGAGGAAAGCCATTTTAAACTGATGAAATTCAATGTACATTAAAAAATTATGTTCGGGAAAAGTTTTATTTTTTTCTTACAAATTATGAATTTGAAATTGTAATGAAAGAAACATAACTGTAAATAATTTTCCGACAGTGTTGAGAAATAAATATTTTGAATGTTTGATTTAATTCTAGTTCATAATTTTTTATTAATCCTTACATTACCTATTTTCAATTTTCTCTGTAGAAAATACATTTTCATTTATAGATTCATTATTTTTCTGTACTGCCGTGTAAATTACTTCTTCATATACATGAACCAAAACAAACGAAACATGATTGGTTGAGTTTATTCCCTCATCATTACCAGCTTTCCCGGTATATTCCCAAAATTCCCTACTAAATTATCTTGCATCAAAATTCCAGGGAATTTTTTATCCCTAGATGTTTGTAGTTAATAGAATGTCATTTGAAGATTTCCATGTTTTTCTTTTACAACAAGTGAATACGTTCTACTAACTTTAAAAGTCCATCCATAAGGTCGATGATCAAATGCATTATAATAGATTTCGACTGTTAGGTTACCAGCAACGCGATGTCAAATTAGTTCTACTGTATATTTATTGGAAATTCTTTTCCTAGACGAAAGGAGATATATACATCTCGTAAGTAAGGAAATAGTTAAACTCTCTTATTACTTACTGTGATAAATGAGTGAATAAAACAAACTGGAATTCCCACTCTAAGAAACTTGTTTTAAAAACTATTATGCCACAGTTAACCCTCACTAAACATTTTCGATGCTTCCCTCTTACTTTTTATAATTAAACTTTTTTCTAACTTAAGAAGCAAGTGTGAGGATTTCAGCCCCCAAAGAACAGCCAAGATTTCATTCCAGTGGGCATGAATGTCCATTGGAATGCAGAAAAGTAAAATGTAATATTTTCAACAATGGCTAGAATCAAATGTAAAACTTTCCATTCAGAAAAACGTTGTTTTATGACTAGGCTATGGTAAATCCAATGTAAATATTTTAAAAATTATTAACAGATAATCACAATGTCTACCCGCAGAAGACAAATTAGTAAATTATTTCTACAATACAGAGCAGAAATTATACTGTTACCGGCAGAAAAACGTTTTTTTAAACTTGCTTATTAAATTTGTTTCAGCTTTCGAAGTAAAACAGGAAAAGACCCACCCTTATTTTTTGAATACTTCAAGGCCTTTAAATGTAAGTGTCTCTGTGTGCGCTTAAATGTATGCATAGATGGGTTTCAATTTCATTAGAGTACATTAGGTCAAAATTTATTCATAACTGTTCTTTACGGATGTTATAAATTTATAAACCATGTTTTTTTCCTGTTTTCTAATAAAAATCTGTTCTAAAGTCTGTCTGAGAACAAGTGCTTTCGAATACTTTAGCTGATTCAATGCGAGTCACGATTAATCCATTAACTATTTCTAACCAAAATATTTTCACAGATAGACTATTTGTTTCACTTTTTCAAGAAATATTCCTTAAAATAGAAGAATTTATGTCACCGAAAAAATCAAATGTAATTTATTTTGCAAAATGACTTATTCAATTTATTTTTTAGAAAAAGTTATTTAATGTGTTCAATTTTTAATTCGTTTAACACCTGACCAATTGCATATCGAAGCTTCTTATATTCCAAAGGAATCGCAAACCTAAAGATGTCAAAAATTTTCTTCGAAAAACTACTTTCTTAGAAACTTAGCCCAAACTTAGAAAAACCCAAACTTAGAAAAACCCAACTTAGAAAAACATCGCCAATGTAATGTGTTTTGCATATATCAAAACTCTGATAAATAGCTTAATAAACAGTTAAAGAACATATCTAAAAATTTAAATAAAAATCGTGTGTGAATACTTCTGAGCGTCAATATTTAATAATATTCTAAATACTTAACCGTTGAGAGAGAATAAAATCTTGTTATTTTTTCTCAAAAATTCAATGCACCTATTTCCCTCCATTATATATTTGTTAGTACAATTATACAAAAATAAATATTTTTCTATACTGTCGAAATGATATTTGCTGAGGTGTGGGAAAAAGTGAAATACTTTCACAACTAGAAACAACTTATTTTTTCCTAAAATGGTACTTTAAACTGTGGGGAAGTCTAATATCTCCTTGAGTATGTCAACAAAAAGCTCAATAATCGCTCAGAAAGGAGTTCATCGCTCACAATGAGATAACAAGAGGAATAACATTGTTCCTCAATCCCAAGACTTCTTTTGTCCTTGAAAAACGATAACTTAGTCACTTAACGTCATCGCACGTGACAGACACTTGATTCTGTTTTCGAACTTTATTTTTTGTTGTAGTATTTGGAAGACTAATCCGGTTCGAGAGTGAACTTTAAATCTTTCTAGTTAATAGATTTTGCATCTCGCGCGAATGGAAGATTAAAGTCTTTTATCTAAATTAAATATTCTCTGCCTTGAGGGTCAGCGGTTGAAGCTCATTCTGAGTAAATTTTGAAAGTCACCTTGAAATTAATTCGATGTTGTTATTCGATATTATAATGAGCGAAGGTGAGCAACCATTGTTCCTTGAAAACAAATTCCTTAAAGTTGAGAAAAGTATTTGATATGTCCTGATAAGCACCCTTTCTAGATTTTCGTGAATTTTCATACATTTTTACAAATTTATCGAAAAAAAGATATTACATGTGAGCTCATTGAGTCAAAAAAGAACATTCATATTATTCCTTTGAAAATCTTTCTGATATTTTATTGATTTCAGTACATACATTAAAATTTCAATTGTTCTTGAATTCAACATTAATGTATAGAACCAAAAGTTTATTCTTTTTCTGAAAAATCAAAATAAAAAACGATTTTCCTTACATTTATTCGCCGTCTTAATCAAAAGTAGTTTGTTATAAAATGGCACTCCATAAAATGAAAAATAATTATTGAAATAAAATACTTAAAATTTGATTATAAAAATAACAAAGCTCTAATTTGGATTATGCTGTTTTTTATGTACTGTTTTATTAATATAATTATAATTTTCCACATAAATTTAAAATTTATTTTAAAACTTTTTACAAGTTAACATAATTAAAAATGCTATGTAAATATTAAAATATTTATAATTATGTAATGTAATTAGTAAAAAAAATGAATTCAAAACACAAATTTGTTTTTTTCTTTAAACTTCATTGATTTAATATTCCAGAATAAAAATTTGGTAATTAGATGCTTCAAAAAATAATCTAAGTACCATAGAAATATGAATGATTAAATAGCTTATAGAACTAGAATTTTTTTTCCATGAAGTAATTTGAAATATGTTTGTATTAGCGACAGTTATCAAATTTTAAATAGATTCAACTGTAAATATGATAGTAAATTAGGAATAAATTTTGTAGAATGTTATTAAAAAAATCTATCCTTTCAAGATTTGAAAAAATTTTTTTATATATCCTTCAATAATTACTAATATATTTTAGGAAAAGTTTCCTCTTACCTCTTTCATCCAAATATATAGATTATCTTAAGGTTTTTTTGTGTCAAATATATAAGATTACACAAGACAGTTCTGAGAAAATTATTAAATCAAAGAATACCGTAATTTTTTTTAACACTGATCTTTATATCAACTTTGGAGTAATTTTTAAGCTTACTTGATCTTCGATTGACTTTGTATTTGATACTTGACTTTGTATTGGATTATTTACTGACGAATTTTTCTATTTCTTCAATCATTTATCATGGAAGCTTTTTCCAAAACACACAGAAATATTTAAAAAAAAATTATTTTCTTGCTAAATTTATGTCATTAAAACTCTAGATTCGTAAAAAGAACTACTTACAAATATAACTGCATTTTGTGTACTAAACATATACAAATATATATCTGTCTAGACATTTAATAAATTTGAGTTTTGCTTTTATAAATAATCAAGTATTAAGAAATCTTATAATAAAGAATTTATTGGGTTTTAAAATCACTCATAAATGTAGTACGAATGTCTTGATTTTCTCAAACGTTTCTGTTCTATTATTACTCCAAAGAACTGTATACTGAAATAGTGCTAGTCATTAGAGATTTATGTCAAAAATAGGTAAATTCTCTGCACCAAAAATAAAGGGAGATATTTTTAAACCTGGAATAATTGTCTCGTTATTCTACTCTACTAACAAGATATTTTCACTATATATTTGATAGAATTATTTTATAGAAACACTCCCATTATTATTCATTGTTTCACTAAAATCCACAGTAGCTTCCGCATAAATTCTACTGGGTGGAAATTTGGAAAGCAAAGTGTCATATCGGATGTCGACCTCACCACCTGTGTATGGTTGAGAGCTACGAGGTGAGTGTTTATATACACTGGGTTTAACTCAACAGCAAATGAGGGGGATTCATTTGTATTCTCAACAAACTTAATTGCTTATTTTTGTTTTAAGTACATTATTTTTGTGTCTTGTTAATATAAATTTGAAAAAAATTATTTATAATTCATTATGATAAATAATTTTAAAATAAAATATATTAATGTGAAAAATAGTTTGAAAATATTTTTAACTTGTCGAAAGTATTCTTATACATATATGTGCCCTATAACTAATTCATTAATAAAATCTTTAGCAGAGTTCCGGATTTCTTTCTTTTAATTTGAATTTTATTTAAAAAAAATCATAAGTTAAGTAAATTTTTCTTGATAATATTTAAACGTAAAAAAACTTGTTTTTTTAAACCTGTCATCCATGAAATTTATTTTTTCTTAAAACCCGTTTGATTCCTCATTTCTTATTCATTTATTCAAAATATTGCAGATGTCAAACATTTCTTTCCTTGGTAATTATCTATTGGTATTTTAATCGATTCAATATTCATTTAATTTAGTACTTTTTAATCATACCTACAACTTAGAATTATTTTATGTACTGAGGTTTTTTTTCTTTGCACGTTGTGCCAAGTGATATTTCTGATACCAGAAAAGTCCAGCTATTTGAAAGAATAGGGACTATTTATATAATTAAAAAATCTTTGAAACCAGAAGACACTTCTTAAGCCCATTCGTCTTATTAACGAAGGGAAGACAAAATACATGCTATTCTCTACCAGAAACCAGAACCTTATCTTGAAATTGCCTTATATAAATTTAAAACAGTAAAGTGTTTCACTTACTTAGGTTCTAATATTACTAGTGACAACAGAATATCTTCTAAATTAAAATGATCGACTGTCTACGGAAATAGGGCCTTTTTTGGCATAAAAAGATTCTTTAAATCTATAGGTTTCTTTCTAGAAATACAAAGTTTTTAATTTACAAAACTCTTGTGAGGCCTGTCCTGACATATGTTTCTGAGACCTGGAATTATAACTAAATTGGAGGAAAATACTTTTGAGATATTTGAAAAGAAGATTTTTAGGACCATTCTTGTGGTGGTGTAAAGAAGAGCAATAATTGTAGAAAAATATTTAACTCAGCATTATCTAGAGAAGGCATACAAACAACCTGATATTGTTAAATATATAAAATTGTATAGGATAAACTAGATGTGGCTCATATGTTTCGAATGCATGATAGTAACACTGTAAAAAAGTTTCTGCATTTTAGATCTACTGGAATTAAAAAGCGGGGAAGACTGCGGTAAGATGGGCTCTCTCGGTGGTGTCAGATTTTCTCACATCTAATGAGATGAATTGGAGGTCAAAGATTTTTTAGAGGTTTATTTGGAAAAATCTTCATAGAAAGGCACTAATTCACACTAGCCTGTCTGGCCAATTATGATGAGGAACACTATTAAGACTGCGTTAAATATTGGCGGACTAGATGGTAACAGATTAATTGGCGAAAGAGTGATAAATAGCCGTGAAAATTGACGTGAAATGTATTTGAAGCCACGTATTGATCTTAAGGAATTTTCAACTCATGAGAGAAATCTAGCGTATGTAAATGAAAAGACATAGAGTAAATAGAGCATTTGTACATAATCGGATGATGATAATTCAGAAGTAATAAAAACTGCATGTGGTATGCAGGTTTCATATAAAATTTATTCATAAATAAGATAGAAAATACTATGATTGGAGATGAGCAGATGATAAATAGACTGAAGTGTTCATAAGTAAAACAAAATTGATGGAGATGATTTGATGTGGGATCGACGCCGTGATGCCTATTAAAGTATATAGTAAACTGTATAATCAACCAATTGTTTGACTATTAGTAAACTTTCAGATCACGGGAAAGAATAAGACGTAAGTCATTTTCAAGGTGACCGCCAATTCATTACCTACGTTTCCTTCACTTTATTATCTGCATTTAAAAATGAGAATAAACAAGAATATTTTTTTTTTATTTTGAAATTATTGAAAGAAAGCGTTTTCATTTACAGTTTTTTTTTCATATTATAAAAATTAATGTTTATAATTTCGTGAAAAAAATTGTTTCAATAAGAAAATAAAAATAGAGTTTTTAAAAAAGTCATTTTTTTCTTTAATTGAGGATTGCAAATTTTAAATTGAAATGAGAAGTTTTCAAGATGAATAATTATATTAGTTTGGATACTACGCATCTTCTCTATAAGGAAGTTAAATTCAGTATAACAACGCTAACTAGTGTATATGTGTAAAAATGCTCAGCAGTTAAGTAAATTAATTAGTTAAAAGCAGATTTTTATTTTTTATTTTTTTATTTTATTATTTTTTTTTTATTTTATTATTTTTTTTTTTTTTTGAAAATGGCTGAAACAGCCATTTGAAAATGAATGCAGAAATGTGTTAGCCCTTTAACCACATATTTTCTATTCTAATCATATTTGTATACAGCGAAAATTCTCAGTAAAGTTTCACAATTTAAATTGATATTTAATATTTAAAAAAATTATATTAATTAAAATTATTAATATTTAGTTTTATATTAATCACTATCATAAAAATTCACAGTAAGAATGCTCCAATTTTAAATATTAATTTTAATTAATAAATAATTATTAAATTGAATATTTAATATTAATTATTATTACTTAATTATTGATTGTTAAATTATGCTATTTTTACTATGAGAATCTCTATAACAGTAACTGTTAATGAAGTTTGAACAAAATATTGAAGATTATTGATCGAAAAAATGAATTCTTGAATTTTTTTTGCATTAATTAGATAACTAAAAATATGGTGATTATCTAATTATTTTAAGAAACATTAATTTTATGCTTATAAAATTATAATTTCACAAATTCTATGTATAAACTATATGGATTATGTAAGAATAATTTTTTTTTACGCCGATTTCGATAGTCCACCATTTTTCAAGTCTCCCCTTTACTTACGCGTCGTATTCGATAATCCAAGAGCAACAACAATACAAGTTTTAAGCAAGAAATCTTTAATACTCAATTTTTTTTAAGGTAAGAAACTCTTAAATTTGAACACCAAAATTTTATGCGTGTGTTCGTTAAGTTATAAAATTTATTTTTTTTTATTTCAAAATGGTTTTCCTTCAGTTTAACACATCCACAATTAAAAGATGTTCTAAAGGATGTTTGTATGTTCAAGTTCGGATGAAGGAAATTTTTAACATTTGTATCTTCAAGAATTTTTTCTATTACAAAGTTCTAAAGAAGCGGGTAATAGAAATGTATTTCTATGCAGGCTACTGTGAATTGGTATTGGAACATCAATATTGGAGAAGAAAGGAGACAGAGATATGATGCCTTCAATTTGTAAAATTTCCAAAAACGCAATTCTTAATTTCTTTCTTTTTTTTTAATCTTCAAACTTTAATATTTCTAAATCTTACCATCCCATTGAGAAAGAAGCTTTAATAATATTTCTTTTATATATATATATAGAGAGAGAGACTTATATTTGAAAAACATTTAAATGAAAGAGCATTTGCTTGGGATATAATTACACATATTGTGATATAAAGATCAACCGTTAAATCTAAATCATACTGATCGGACCTTATAAACATTAAGATGCATACTATTAAATTTAGGGGTCACAGTGTTCTAGTTACATTGGACGTCATTCGGAAGTTCGAACCTCGATCAAAGAATCGTTCGTATCGTTAACTGAAGAACCATTGGATTAATTAAAAGCAGATGGGGCACATTAAACAAGACTTGGTCAAAACATCTTCCAAGTGAAATTATACCTCTGGAGATGGCGTGCCAAGCTTTGAGGGTTGAACTGTTTAGTTCTTGCTTCTAAATTATGAAGATTTCCACCCGGCAGCTTTCATCTAACCCAAGTCTGGGTTAAGTGCAGAAAAGGGTGGTGCTGACGCAACAACTACTAAATTTATAAAAACAGGAAAAGAAAGAGGAATGAAAAACAAGTTTCCTAAAATTATGATTTACCTAGGTCAAATCGTAACGTTCAAATTCTGTAGGATGGTAGGCGTAGTTATGGAAAAAGTGAGTGCCAGCTGAGATGTGACCTCGTCACTTGACAATGCTTCGAAATTATGAGGTGCTTGGTGACAAGCGAGTATTCCAAACCCGTTGACCTTAAAGTAGCTGCACAGCTTATGTATTTATTAAAGACTGAGTATTTTTTTTAATTCCTTTACCATATAAAAATATTTCAACTGTAAATTTGATCGGATTCTAATTTTAAATTTTCAGTACAGTTTAAAGCATTTTAAAGCACATTTTTAATGTACAGTTTAAAGTAAAATTTAACCTTTTTATGATTAAATCATTTTTTTTCGCTCATTATTTTGTCACATATTAAGTTCACAAGCACTTGCTGATTTTTAAAAGCCGACGCAGACAAATGGGGAGAGAGAAAGTGGAGTACCATACGAGTGACCATTTATAGAGTAATTTTAAAATAGTGAAAAAATTTAAACGATATATTTTTATATTATGTGTCAAACAATGCATAAAAATATTTCAAATGAAAAATTATTCTTTGATGAATTTTCATCATAAATATTTTTGTTGCAAAACTTTATCCAATGCATATGTAAGATATCTTGTTGCATTGATTTCGTGTCAGATTGCCGATTTTATTTGTTACAAGTTTTTTTTCTTTTGTCATTGTATTTTTAAAAACAATCTGCTTCCTGTAACCTATCGTGAGGGAATAAATGATATGTTGTAAACTTTAATTCATAGCATTTTTTGTTAGGACTGCAAAAGACAAATGAATAAATAAATCCTTCCCCCTCAAGACACAGTTAATTTTTGTTAATTTCTTATTAAAAATATAAATATACAATGAATTATGCTTCTCCTTCTCTTACTGAATAAGAGCTTCCCGATTTTAATGTTAAACAACTGAAACGGTGAAGTATACTTCACCGTTTCAGT